>CAXKVI010000003.1:80470847-80517987 GCA_964058755.1 Campiglossa producta | reverse complement strand
GACGAAAATTGATTCCAAAATTGAACAATGTAAACAAGCCTTAACATAAGCTTGGAATTTTATAAGAATTTAAGAAATACAAGATTTTGCAGCAAAAACTTAACCACAAAAAAGGCGCGAAATATAAACTTTATATGTAAAACAGCTGGTGGTTACCGAATGACCCGAAGGTGCGCGCACGTAAGTTTTAATGTTACCACCTGGTTATTAAATCAAAATCATTTTTTGTATGCTTTTTCTATTGGATTTATGTCAGTACACAAAGTCATGAAAGGAAATTGTGAAAAGTTGTTAATACTAGCAGATATGATAAAATTCCACAAAAAAAGGTCATGAAATGACCGGAATGTAACATAAGGGTTAAACTCTCCTGAAAGTCGAATATATTCATCTTTAAAATTACAATTGCCAGTAGCTTTGTGCAGGTTAAAATATTTGTTTCGCTTATTTTTAAGCCTTTTTAGGTTTCTTGTATAGCAGGGGAGTTTGTGTATACGGGCGGGTCGTACAGGTACGATGTAAACTACTTCAAAAACGTTAACAAGAAAAATATCAAAACAATCAGAGACTGCTTTCGAATTGAAGAGACTTTCCCAGTTCACTTCCAAAAGTTTAGCATTCAAGATGTCAAAATTAACTCCTCTAAAGTCATAAGTACGCGGTTCATGAGAGAAACAGGGCTAAAAGTTAGCACTTGAAGAGTTATTGAGAGAGGAACATGGTGCATGTCCGGGCTAGAAAGTGGAAATTCACATTCAACTAGATTAAAACTTAGATTCTCGTCAACAAAGACAAGATCTAAAATATTATTCAGTCTATTAGGCAGGTAATTAATTTGGATAAGATTGACACTAAGGGCCGCTTGCATAAAAGCTGATAACGACTAACCGGAGTTTAATTGACGTATTTTGTATGGTTAGCTGTCAAGTTAATCACCGATTAGGCTTAATCGGCTTTTATGCAAGTGGCCCTAAATAAGCTATCAAGAAAATTGATCTCATGAGAATAGTTAATATTAGTAGAAGTGAGAATATTTTTGTCTAAAAAGTTAGACCAAATAATTTTATTAAGGTTAAAATCTCCAAGAATGCAGAAATTGCTTTCTAAATTCCTTTCACAGATGTTAACAATATTATTCACATGTGAGTTATATAAAGATTCATCACTATTGGGTGGTATGTATGAAACACAGAAAAATACTTTACCAAAATCGCCAAAAATGCAAACACATAATTGATCGAGTAAGGAATCAATACTAAAAAGTTGAATCATAGAAGAACGCAAAGTGCGTCTTATAGCTATTAAAACACCACCACCTCTGAATAAACCCGTATTATCGGAATCACGATCCTTACGATAAGTCTCAAACAAAAGTGGATCGAAAAATTCGCTATCAAAAAAATCATTATTAAGCCATGTTTCACAAGTACATAAACATCAAACTCACACTGTGACGTTGCTAGAAAAATGTCCTTACTTTTTGTACGCATGCCAGAGATATTTTGAAAATATATATTTAATTTATTCACAGCACTGGATGAAGAATAATTATTTAACTTTAACGCATTAATAGAATAAGTAGAAAGACAGCTATTCTTTTTATCGTAAACGAAATCTACTAACATTAATTCCCGCCGGCCACAGAGTCTCATCTAAGAGTTTACTCAGATAATCATCAGAAACGCCTAACTTAAAACTAATGCTACGCAAATTCTCTAGCGAGACATCTTTTTTAACAAGCATAGAAGAAGAGAGATGATATTTAGGAATATCAAAATTATTTACTACAAAATCAATAACATTATCAACAGTAACTGAAGGCTTGAAGGCTGATAAATGCAGCCACTCCTTTTTTCTTTTGATGACAACAGGGAGTTCAGTCGACGTGGAATTACTCCCAGTTAAAATATGTTTAGCTTTGACATGTTTCTTGTTATGTGATGTTGTTTGTTTCGAGTATTCAGCATCACGGCGAGTAACATTATCAACGGCAGCAGAGCAATCAAAAAAGGCATCGCATGCTTGATTTTCAGCATCAGAAGCAGCAGGAGAAACAACAGCTTGATCAGCCGCAGAAGAGCTCAACAAAGCAACACTCGAAAGAGTATCAGCGCCAACATTGTTCTCCGCAGTAGATGAGCGAGCATTGATGGTTCGCGCATTAGAACTCATAGATAATGCGATTTGATTTTTTGTGTTAAGAGCCTTGTCAGTGGGCAACTCATTATCATTTAATTTTATTACAACACTTCTTTGAGAGCGAAGATTGTATGGATTGTTGGTAGGTTTTTCAGGTGGATTGCACTGAGACGAATTAGTTACACTTTTTTTGTTATTGTGCGAAAACTCTTCGAACTTACTCTTTAGAGAGTTAATTTCGTTAGATAAGTTTGAAATCATAGCAAAGAGATTCACTGATATGTTTAAACAGTTATTGCAGATGAAAAAAATGTTTTTGCAATTAATAAATATTTCAGAAGAATCATCAAATTCAAATTTAGCACAATAATTATGAAACTTTGAGTCACATAGTTTACAGGTAACACAGGTACCGACTTTAATATGATTAGAACAGTCCAAGCAAGTTATTGTTTTATGCGAAGACATAGTGAAAATTACTTAAAAAGCAGTGCGTGTACAACAAGTGTAATTCTAATTCTGTGATTTTCCTTTGAAACATTAACAACTATACACATATCAGTAATTAGACGCTAGCAATCAAAAGTGAGCGATGGCCTGATGGTTAACAGCTGGGTTTATCATTGCGAAAATTTATCATTTAAAATATTAGAAAGAAAATCTTCTTAATAACATTAAAAATACGGTCTCTACAATAATTAGAAGCACATCTTCTTGAAGAAAAACTAGAGAGATATCTTATCATTTTTGTTCTATTTTATTAGGTACCTTTGGCTCTGTCATGCTTGGCGACTTTAACGCCAGGGTGGGCAAAGAGGGTGTGTTTGGCTCCACTGTCGGAAAGTTCAGCCTCCATGATGAGACTTCTCCAAATGGATTCCGAATGAGCGAATGACACGAGGAGCGTGTGTGAACACTACCGTGAGATGAAGAGGGAAGCGAGACGGCTTTCCGCGCGAAGAAAAGGGAAGCGGAAAAGTGTGAAATCGCAGAGCTTGAAATGCTAGCCAGCAAAAGCAACGTCCGAAAATTTTATCAAAAAACCCGACGAATGACGGAAGGTTTTAAACCTGGGGCAAACTCCTGTAAAAATGACAACGGCGACCTGGTGGCAGATGTTCAGAATCTAAGTGTTCTCTGCCCAATCCATAAGAAGGGTGATCCCGCAAACTGCGCCAACTATCGTGGAATCAGCCTTTTGAATATGAAAGACTGAAGCCTGACGTAAACAGACTGATTGGACCTTATCAGTGTGGCTTCAGACCTGGTAAATCTACCATCGACCAGATTTTTACAATACGCCAACTCTTGGCAAAAAAAAAACCGTGAAAAAAGGATCGACACACGCCATCTCTTTGTTGATTTTAAAGCATCGCCCCCTATATGCCGCTATGTCTGATTTTGGTTTCCCAGAAAAACTTATACGGCTGTGCAAAATTACGCTGAGAAACACCACCAGCTCGGTCAGAATTGGGAAGGACCTCTCCGAGCCGTTCGAAACTAAGCGAAGTTTCAGGAAGGGCGACCCCCTATCGTGCGATTTCTTTAATTTGATGTTGGAGAAAATAATTCCAGCTGCAGAACTTAATCGCGCTGGAACAATATATTACAAGAGCGTACAACTGTTGGCGTATGCCGACGACATCGACATCATTGGCCTCAACAACCGCGCCATAACTTCTGCGTACTCCAAATTAGACAAAGAAGCGGCAAAAATAAGTTTGGTGGTGAACGAAGGTAAAAAGAAGTACCAGCTGGTATCATGCAAAGAGACAGCGCATTCGCGTCTTGGCAACCACGCCACTGTTGGCCGCATTAATACCAACAATAATGTAAGCCTGGAAATCCATCGAAGGATAACTCTTGCAAACAAATGCTACTTTCGGCTGAGTAGGCAAGAAGTAAAGTCCTCTCTATAAGTCAGTCATCGTACCCGTCCTGAGCTGTATGAGCTTTACGTAGACGTCGACATAGTTCAGCGAATTAAGACCCAGCGGATCGCTGGCTAGGTCACGTGGTGCGAATGAACGAAGACGCTCCGGCTCAGAAGGTATTCTTATCGGCACCCTCCGGGGGAAGTAGAGGAAGAGGGAGGCCACGCTTCCCTCTGGCAGGACCAGATGGGGGCAGATCTGAGAACACCCGGTGTCTCCAATTGGCTCAACAACGAGCCGACTGGCGAAACATGTTAGACGGCCAAAATCACCTAGGCGGTTAAAGGCTATTTTAAGACTAGTAAGCACAATGGCTTGTAGCGGCGTACTCATGTCCTAAATCTCTGCTCATGATTGATCGACGAATGGTATGGGAATCTTTCGCTCCATATTTCTTAAGCTCGGAACTTATTTTGGTTGTACCTAAAAAGCGATCCTTGGCAACAGCTTAGCTTACTTGGGCTTCCAATTCTCGGCTTGTTCTCCAAAAGTCGTTGTTTTAAAAACGGACAAAATAAGGTACGACTAGGTGAAGTGGTTTCAGCAATTACCGTATGCAATTTTTGATGTTTCATGTGCAAATTTTATATTATCTTTCTCTACGCTGGTGTAAATTCCTCTCCCGCCGTTTCTAGCTATATATATTATAAAATGAATAATCCACAAGAAACGAACTACATTATCCCACGTAATTGGGTTTCAACACGTTTGGTTAACTTTTTGGTATCAAAATAATATAAAGGGCCGCTGTACGTAGACTTTTGTGGAAATATTCATATCATACTAGTTTAAAACAAGAATCTTCTGGATGAATTCATACTAGTCAGGAAATATCCATTATATACTTGTATACAACTGTATTTTTCTGGTTGAAATTATACCAGTTACAACAAGTAAGGAAAGCTGTCTTCGGCTGTGCCGAAGGCTATATACCTTTCATGAATAAGCGTCACGATTTTCACTGTTCGATCCCCAGTACAGCCTGTGTGAATTTAACTTTAGCTCATACCGAAATTATCGGAACTATCGATTATATGGGGGCGATGCGTTACGAAATTTCACGATCCTACCTATATAATTACAGGAGTTATAGCCCAAAATCCCTTTATCGGAACAATCGATTGTATGGGGGCTATGTGAAATATTTATCCCATCTCAATGATTTCCATCATGGATATTTCACATATAAAAATAGCAATACTTACAAAATTTCAAGTTCCTACCTCTATAATTACAGGAGTTATAGCCCAATATCACTTCATCGGAACAATCGATTGTATGGGGGCTATGTGAAATATTTATCCCATCTCAATGATTTTCAACATGGATATTTCATATATGTATAAAAATAGCAATACTTACAAAATTTCACGTTCCTACCTCTATAATTACAGGAGTTAAAGCCCGAAATCCGTTTATCGGAACAATCGATTGTATGGGAGCTATGAGTAGTTTTGGTCCGATCGTGATGGTTCCGACAAATGATTATTCTCATATAAAATAACGCCTCCATACCAAATTTCATCGAGATATCTATAAAATTTAGGGACTAGTTTGCGTACAAACAGACGGACAGACGGGCTGACGGACAGACGGACATGGCTAAATGGAATCAGCTCATAGTCCTGATCATAACGGTATACTTATTAGTGGGCCTATCTCTTCTTCTTCTCATACTTACAAATATCGGACCAAAGTTATAATACCATTTCGTGTTCGGTTTGCTTTTTTATACCTTTCATGAACATGAAATGGTATTATAACTTTGATCCGATGTTTGTAAGTATGAGAAGAAGAAGAGATGGACCCATCAATACCCATCAGCTTCAGTGAGATGTAGAACAAAAAATATTAACGGTAGCCATATTGATATCACTTCTAGCGTAACTTTTACCCAGTATATTTATACGGATCCACTCAAATCGTCATTCTCCTGGCTAGCTCCTATTTTCTTTAGTGGCTATATTTCGTTTTAATTTATACATGGTTAAATGAGGGTCATATGGACATATTATCTTAAATATTTAAGGTTTAGCTAGGACGTTAACTTTAGATGTAATCTCATATTTATATATGTGCAATTCGTCATTCTCCTGGCTTTTGTACTGATGTTCGATATACATATAAGATTTTTTTTGAGTATGTAGTATTGTAGCTCTTTTAATTTTAATATATGAGGTACAAGCTTTAAAGCGATTAGAAAGTACCCTTATTTTTGCGAACTATTTTGCAAAAATGCAGAATACCACAAACTCCCAAACCAAAAACCAAAATATAGGGATAGATACATATAGTTAAGGAGAGTATAATCATATTTTTTTTTAGCTGGGGAAACAACAACAACAAAAGTTAATAAAGGTCAAAATTCATATGAAGCATTTTTATACCCCGCGTACTAGTACTAGTACAATGGTATTATAATTTTGTTCACATAACGATAGTACGTAACGGCACAAAATAATCGAGATAGATAAAGAGTTCCATATATAAAAGTTCTTGGGTTGAAAAGAGGAGTTCATTAAGGCATGTCCGTCCGTTTGTGTTCGCGATAATTGAGGAAAATTGAGATATTTGCATGATACTTTATATACAGGCTACTTTTTGACCAAGGAAGGTTCCTATTGGAAATGGGCGAAATCGGATGATAACCACGCCCCCTTTTTCGATATCGAAAATTTCGAAAATCATACAAATTGACGTAACTTGGGTAAAAATTGAGGTATTTGCATGAAATTTGGTATACAGATTACTTTCTGGCCAAAGTAGCTTGCTAGGGCGAAATCAGATGATAACCACGCCTCTTTTGTCGATATCGACAACTTCGAAAATTACATAAACTGACATAAATTGACTAAAAATTGAGATATTTGCCTGAAATTTTGTATACAGGTTACTTTCTGGCCAAGGTAGTTTGCTATTGAAAAAGGGCGAAATCGGATGATAACCACGCTCCCTTTTTCGATATCGAAAATTTCTATAATCACATAAGTTGACATATCTCGGTATCTGAAATGGATAAAATGATATAAATTTATAGGTGAATCCCCCTGGTCATTCTCTTACGAGTTTTCCATAAATTTTTTAAAGTGGGCGTGGCACCTTAAATTATTTCCCGGATCTACAGCTATTGCGATTTCCACCACTGTGGCCCTACTTGTCCGATTGAGGATTCTCCAGTATCTGGTGTCTAGGACTGTTAGTTTTGGGACGATGTCTTTCAACCACTCTACAGTATTAGAATCATCGCAGACAATTGAAAGCCATCCTTGGCGAATCGAGCAGCCCTTGAATCGGGGACTAATAGTGCCAACTTGAAGTTTAAACACTTCATTCAGAATGGCCCTCCTTATAATCTTCTGTTGTTCAGAAGACCAGATGGTACTAGGATAATACTGTGGGATTATGCCCAGCTTAATAGTGGTCAGGGCATCTCTAAAAGATCCTGATGACACACCGTCAGGATGAGCCGCGGTTACTATGACACTGGCTGCCTTGTCCTCTTTTGGAAATTTGGTGGGGTCGTACTATTGGATCGCCCTCTTTTATTGGTCGCCTCCCTTTGTGCCGGCCCTTGGGCTGTTTGGCTATTGCTAAAGCGGTTTCATATTTGATACTCTTAGCCAGGAGTTTCTTAAGGCCGCCAGGTATCTGGAGGACATCGTTATAAGACACACTAACTTAGTGCCATTCATCCCATGAGCACGGTACGGATCACACTCGGGATTACGGGTTTTATTGAGTTGTCCTCTCTTTAGATTTTAGGCGCCTTTTACGATAGCCATACCTAGCAGAAAAAAAATGTTGCGCAAAATTTTATCTTTTTCTGCCGTCTCATTGCATACTTTCTGATTTTTTAGATCTGAATTTCACTTTCTGAATTTTTACTTTCTGAATTTTTACTTCTGATGTTTGACTTCTAAATTTAGACTTTCTGAAAAAAAATTTCTGAAGAAAAATTTCTGAAAAAATGTGTTTCTGAATTTTTGTTTTCTGAATTTATGGGGGGAACCAGAAAATCCCTGTATTATCGGGATTCTCCACATAGCAGAATCCCGGGCTGACACTCCTAAACCGACACCGTTACTCCTCCTCGAACCATTTAGATGACTTGATGAAGGCCATCAAGTGCTTTATATCCAGCTCCGTGACCTGGCGCAAGGTAACCAGGAAGGGAACTCCCAAAGAGCGCATTCTCGCGCCACTCAAAATCTAGCAGTTGCAGATGAGGTGCTCCACCCTTTCCTTCTCCTCATCATCTGTGCAACACCTACAGCATCGTCGGTAGGGCACACCTAGCCTTTCTGCGTGCCTACCAATAAGCCAGTGTCCGGTTAGTACCCCTATTAATATGGAGATTTCTCTTCTCCTTAGGGCATAAATGTGTCTTGATCTTTTATGAGCCCATTTTGACCAGGTTTATTTGGATGTCCCGCACCCTGGAGATTGCAGCCATCTTTCGTTGGCTTGGCGGGGTGTGCACTCTTTCAGCATTACCTTGAATGTGGCATACCTCAAAGCTGATTTTTCTTTGCTTTATCATCGCCAGCACCCAGCGAGTAATCATTGGGCTTACGTCCTTTCTAATCATGGATTCCTCAATGGCCTGATACGTCGTATTATCGAAAGCGCCTGATATATCGATAAATGCACACAGGGCTATGTTTTTAGACTCTATGGCCTTTTAAATTTTTTCCGTAAGGCAAGGATAGTAGTCTCTGTAGATTTTCCGGGTTGGTACGCAAATTGATTTTTACACAGAGGAAGTTTCTTTAAGTTTTCTTCCCTAATGTGCTGATCCAAAATTTTCTCCATTCCTTTTAAAAGGCGTTTAATATCTGATTGAAATTGTTAAGCTTCTACCTCAATCTCACGCACCGTAGTTATCGGTTGGTGTAAGCAATTGCCGCTTTCTTCCATGGTGAATCGAAATAGTTGCCATTTCGTTTTCCTTGGATTTCTGAAAACGGAGTCATGATCAGAGAAGTGACCCATGTCGAACACAATATGTTTGTGGTCAGACATTGATTCCTCCCCCGAGACGTGCCAATGTGTGACAGCGAAGGCCATGATTTGGCTACATGGAGTAAGGGCAAGAACATCGCCTCTAATAGCATTAACAAAGGTGGGTTCATTACCACGATTTATGACATTGATGTTATGACTACTAATAAACTCCAGGATGTGCTCACCCCTGTTATTTATGTTCGGACTACCCCAAGCTGTATGATGGGAGTTTGCATCACAGCAGAGGACCCATAAGATACCGTTCTGTTGACAATACTCAATGAGGGATTTGGATTCAGCAGTAGGGGCTGTTTCCTCCTCACCCGAAAAGTAAGCCGATGCCAAAATGACCTCTTTTTCACCTCTTGGAGTTGGAATTTTTGTCCAAACTTAAATACTTCAAAAAAATATGTGAAAAAATATATCGACGACTGAGTGGAAGATCACTCTGTTTCAAAATATTTTTCAAAAACCTTCTAGATAGGTTGTTTTTGAATCAAATTCTTAGATAGAGCGTTGCTGGAAAAAAGTATATACAGTGTTATTAAAACAAATTTTGATATAGGGAGTTTATGAAAAATTATTTAAAATAATGTGACCTGCCACCCAGTCTTCGGTACATACCTTATAAGCTTTAGATGTATAAGTACATACCATGTACAAAGTACATTTACAAATATATACAAAAATAAAATAAAAACATAAAATATAATTTTATTTATTTTCGTGCGTGTTAGTGCGTGTCCAAATTCTTAGCAGGGAAGGTGACGATGCAATGTCTACTGGAGCGGCCACACTAATGAGCGCAGATTCGGCGTCGGTTTTGTGGTGGGAAAGAGGCTTGTGAAACAGGTAGTTTCTTTCACAGCCGTGAACGTGCGTCTCGCCACAATCCGAATAAAACTACGATTTTTCGCCATATCGTTTATCTGTGCGCACGCACCGACCGACGACAAGGACGACGTGGAAAAAGATGCATTCTACGCAAAATTAGAAGAAACTTATGAGCGCTGCCCCCGTCATGATATCAAAGTCGTGCTTGGCGACTTTAACGCCAGGGTGGGCGAAGAGGGTGTATTTGGCCCCACTGTCGGAAAGTTCAGCCTCCATGAAGAGACTTCGCCGAATGGATACAGGCTGATCGACTTCGCAGGTGCACGAAATATGGTCGTAGCCAGCACCAGGTTCAAGCATAAAAAGATCCATCAAGCAACATGGCTATCGCCAGACCGGAAAACACGCAATCAGATCGATCACTTTGTAATAGACGGACGGCATGCTTCCAGTGTTATGGACGTACGTACGATGCGGGGTCCAAACATCGACTCCGATCACTACTTGGTAGCAGCCAAGATTCGTACTCGCCTAAGTACAACGAAAGAGGCACCACGAAAAACGTAAGGAAAGCTGGACGTCGAAAAGCTGCAGTCACAACAGACAGCCAATGATTTCGCAGGACGACTCGCGCACCTGCTCTCTGAGAGCACAATTCAACCCAGCGGAGTGCATGAGCAGTGGGAACATATCTACGGATCACTTCGTACCGCAGCCGAAGAAGTAATTGGATTCCGGCAAGTGAAAAAAAAACAGCTGGTACGATGATAGAGAGTGCAAAGACGCAGTCAAAAGAAAGGACGATGCCTATAAGGCGACGGTAAAAGCGTATGCAACGAGGAGCGTGTGTAAACACTACCGTGAGATGAAAAGGGAAGCGAGACGCTTTTCCGGGCGAAGAAAAGGGAAGCGGAAAAGCGTGAAATCGAAGAGATTGAAATGCTAGCCAGCAGAAGCAACGTCCGAAAATTTTATCAAAAAACGCGACGAATGACGGAAGGTTTTAAACCTGGGCCAAACTCCTGTAAAAATGACAACGGCAACCTGGTGACAGATGTTCGGAGAGTACTAGGGTTATGGAGGGATCACTTCTCTGCCCTTCTAAACGGAGGAACGGAGCAACAATCCAGAGAAGAGGACGAACCCGACCTCACAATAGAAGATGATGGAATCGAAGTTCCACAACCCGACTATAACGGGGTGCTAGTAGCTATATCACGGCTAAAAAACAATAAAGCGGCGGGTGCTGATGGCCTGCCCGCTGAGCTATTTAAATACGGCGGCGAGGAGCTGGTAAGGTGCATGCCTGAAGATTGGAACCTAAGTGTTCTCTGCCCAATCCATAAGAAGGGTGATCCCGCAAACTGCGCCAACTATCGTGGAATCAGCCTTTTGAGTATCGCATATTAGGTCCTATCAAGCGTATTGTGCGAAAGACTGAAGCCTGACGTAAACCGACTGATTGGACCTTATCAGTGTGGCTTCAGACCTGGTAAATCTACCCTCGACCAGATTTTTACAATACGCCAAATCTTGGAAAAAACCCGTGAGAAAAGGATCGACACACACCATCTCTTTGTTGATTTTAAAGCCGCCTTCGACAGCACGAAAAGGAGTTGCCTATACGCCGCTATGTCTGATTTTGGTTTCCCAGCAAAACTTATACGGCTATGCAAAATGACGCTGAACAACACCACCAGGTCGGTTAGAATTGGGGAGGACCTCTCCGAACCGTTCGAAACTAAACGAGGTTTCAGGCAGGGCGACCCCCTATCGTGCGATTTCTTTAATTTAATGCTGGAGAAAATAATACTAGCTGCAGAACTTAACCGCGCTGGAACAATATATTACAAGACCGTACAACTGTTGGCGTATGTCGACGACATCGATGGGTTTGGTGGTGACAAAAATGGGTTTGGTGGTGAACGAAGGTAAAACGAAGTACCTGCTGGTATAAAGCAAAGAGTCACCGCATTCGCGCCTTGGCAACCACGCCACTGTTGGCAGCCATAATTTCGAGATAGTAAGGGACTTTGTATACCTGGGAAGCAGCATTACTACCAACAACAATGTAAGCCTGGAAATCCATAGAAGGATAACTCTTGCAAACAAATGTTACTTTGGGCTGAGTAGGCAATTTAGAAGTAAAGTCCTCTCTCGACGAACAAAAACAACACTCTATAAGTCACTTATCGTACCCGTCCTGCTATATGGTGCAGAAGCATGGACACTGGCAGCATCTGATGAGGCGGCTCTGGGAGTATTCTAGAGAAAAATTCTTCGAAAGATTTATGGACCCCTAAAAGTTGGCGACGGCGAGTACCGAAGAAGATATAATGAAGAGCTGTATGAGCTTTAGGCAGACGTGGACATAGTTCAGCGAATTAAAACCCAGCGGCTCCGCTGGCTAGGACACGTGGTGCGAATGAACGAGGACGCTCCGGCCCGGAAGGTATTTTTATCGGCACCCGCCGGTGGAAGTAGAGGTGAGGGAGACCACCACTTAGATGGCAGGACCAAGTAGAGGCAGACCTGCGAGCACGCGGTGTCTCTAATTGGCGCCAGTTGGCTCAACAAAGAACCGACTGGCGTAACATGTTGGACGGCCAAAATCGCCTAGGCGGTTAAAGGCTATTTTAAGTAAGTAAGTAGTGCATGTCGTGGTTTTGTAATTTTTCCCCGTGCATGTTAGTGCATATTTCCGAAAATCTGTTTCGTGTTGCTAAAATCATACACGCGCCCACGCTTAGTATGGATACTAGTATATTTTATGGAAATCATACTAGTCCAGGTTGAACTAGTATGGAACTAGTATTTTACAACCAGTATAATTTTAGTATATCCCCTGCAGTCAACTTAACTAGTTTTATACTAATCAAATACCAGTCAGCCAGACGGCCTCAACTAGTTCGAGTTCTGTATTTTTTCCATATTAGCAACTGGTATTTTTAACACGGCGTTGTCCTACGAGATGGCAATTGTCCGTCTCTGCATCAGCACCATACCAATTGGCTGACTATTCAGCCTCTGCATCAGGAATATACCAGTTGATATACTTGTTATTATACACATCAGTATCATACCATTTAAGATACTAGTTTATATATACGTCAGCATCGTACCAGTTGAAAGAATAGTTCATATATACATCAGAATCATACCAGTTGGCAGACTAGTTCATATATACATCAGAATCATAGCAGTTGAAGACTAGTTCAGGTATGCATCCGAATCATACCAGTTGACAGACTAGTTCATATATGCATCAGAATCATACCAGTTCGCAGACTAGTTCATATATGCATCAGAATCATACCTGTTGACAGACTACTTCTTATATGCATGAGAATCATACCAGTTGACAGACTAGTTCATATATGCATCAGAATCATACCAATTGACATACCAGTTCATTTATGCATCATAATCATATCAGTTGACGTACTAGTTCAAATTTACATGAGAAATATAACATTTGACATACTAGTTCATATATGCATCAGAATCTTACCAGTTGACATACTAGTTCATATATACATCAGAATCATACCAGTTGACATACTGCTCAGTCTATGAGGCAGGACATAGTAATCATTATGCCCATTCAGATCGTACCACTTGTCATACTAGTCCACGAATTTGACATTCATTCCAGTCTATGCACCAGTATCATAGTCAGCCTCTACATCAGCAATATACCACTTTATTCTTTAGAAAGCAGCGACTAGTTGTATTTACCCAAACACGAAAAAGCATCTGTGAATTATAAGGTAAAAAAGAAGCAGTTACAAGAGAAAAAGAAAAGCAATTGTCCTCTTCTGCATCAGCACCATACCAATTGGTATACTAGTCAGCCTCTGCATCAGCATTATACCAGTTGATATATTAGTTCATACACAGCCAAAAATGAGCTAAAGGTTCTGAGTTCTATTCTCGGTAAAGTTCACACAAGTTTTTTTTTTCTATATTTTTTAAATTATGTTGTTTATAGTATTTTTAATTTAATTATTGAATTCAACTTGCAATGGCTCCTTTCCAATTCCGCGTTCGTCAAGTTTGATTATATAGGTGAAGGCCCAATTGAATTCCACTTTGTAGGATCCACTTTCATACACATGCTGGGCCATACACTCGAGTTAAAGGAGCATTTTTAGAGTTAATTTATATTGTTATTGTCAATATACTCAACTTTATGCCGCAACGTAAAAAAATGGCGGTTATATACCAACAGGTTGTCATAACCTCTAACGAGACTTTTGCCGAAATTCTCTTCCAACTTATAGTGTGCTGCTTTGATTTTTTTCCTACAAGTTGGCGGGACCTAGTTTTTTTTAGCTTGCATATGCCGTTTGCCGAAGGAGTTGCTGAAGAAGTACACACTCCGTCAAGCCAACGAAAGGTAGCAACAATCCCAAGGGTGCCGGACATCCAAACAAACCTGGCCAAAATGTGATTATAAAAGATCTAGAGGGATCATAAAAGATCTGAATACAGTTACTTCAACAAAAAATACCGTTCAAACAACTAAAATTTGGTCAACTTCAGGATAACAGCACGAGATTGTTGATTTTACCAGTGCCTTTTTTCTGTGTATATACACAAGAAATATACCAGATCATATATACATCAGCATCATATTTGTATTTACCCAAACACGAAAAAGCAACTGTGAATTACAAGAGAAAAAAGAAGCAAACCAAAAATTTCAAATAATGTTTGCATAGTACCATGTACTACAATAGATCGTACTAATGGATGCGGTGTAATAAGGCATTATAATAATAATGTAGTATGAAATGGAATTTTTCTAATTAGTATTTTTCTAAAATAGATTAGACTTTTTCTGACTACATCTTTTCAGTTTATATTCAGAAAGTAACAATTTATATTTAGAAAATTACAATTCATATTCAGGATTTCCATTTGATATTCAGAAAAATACAATTGACATTCAGAAAACTACAATTGATATTCAGAAAATTTTCTGAATATAAACTGAAAAAGGTGTAGTATAATTTCAACCCGAGATTCATACATACTTGCATACTAGTACGAACCAGAATTTTTGTGACTAGTATGATTTCGCCCAGCAAATTATAGTTTTATACTAGGATGTTTTCTGATTAGATTGGCATTTATTGGTTTAAGGGTAATCAGCAAAGAACTAGTATAAAAACATCCATAAAATGTATAGTAAACGAGCTAGGTGTCTGCTGAGTAGTTTGGAATTGATTAGTTTGAAGGTATTCAGAAATTAACTGGTATGAATACACCACAAAATGTTTAGGCGTAGAACTATAATGTTGCTGAGTAGTTTGGCATTGACTGGTTTAAGCTAATCAGAAATGAACTAGTATGAATACACCACAAAATGTACAATCAATGAACTACATTGTTTGCCGAGTAGTTTGGCAATGACTGGCTTAATAGAAATCAGAAATGAACTAGTATGAATACACCGTAAAATGCATAGTCAATGAACTAGAATTTTCGCTGAGTAGTTTGGCTTTGAATGGTTTAAAGCTAATCAACAATGAACTGGTATGCATATGCCACAAAATGCATAGTCAATGAACTATATTGTTTGCTGAGTAGTTCGACATTGACTGGTTTAAAGGTGATCAGAAATGAACTAGTATAAATACACCACAAAATGTATAGTCAACAAACTATATTGTTTGCTGAGTAGTTGGACATTGACTGGTTTAAAGGTGATCAGAAATGAACTAGTATGAATACACCACAAAATGTATAGTCAGTGAACTATATTGTTTCCTGAGTAGATCGACATTGACTGGTTTAAAGGTGATCAGAAGTGAACTAGTATGAATACACTACAAAATGTATAGTCATTGAACTATATTGTTTGCTGAGTAGTTTGGCCTTGACTGGTTTGAATCTAATCAGCAATGAACTAGTATAAATACACCATAAAATGTATAGTCAATGAACTAGAATTTTCGCTGAGTAGTTTGGCATTGACTGGTTTTAAAACTAATCAACAATGAACTGGTGTGCATATGCCACAAAATGGTTAGTCAATGAACTATATTGTTTGCTGAGTAGTTTGGCCTTGACTGGTTTGAAACTAATCAGCAATGAACTAGTATAAATACACCACATAATGTATAGTCAATGAACTATATTGTTTGCTGAGTAGTTGGACATTGACTGGTTTAAAGGTGATCAGAAATGAACTAGTATGAATACACCACAAAATGTATAGTCAGTGAACTATATTGTTTGCTGAGTAGATCGACATTGACTGGTTTAAAGGTGATCAGAAGTGAACTAGTATGAATACACCACAAAATGTATAGTCATTGAACTATATTGTTTGCTGAGTAGTTTGGCCTTGACTGGTTTAAAGGTGATCAGAAGAGAACTAGTATGAATACACCACAAACTGTATAGTCCCTGAACTATATTGTTTGCTGAGTAGTTTGGCCTTGACTGGTTTGAAGCTAATCAGCAATGAACTAGTATAAATACACCACAAAATGTATAGTCAATGAACTAGAATTTTCGCTGAGTAGTTTGACATTGACTGGTTTTAAAACTAATCAACAATGAACTTGTATGCATATGCCACAAAATGGTTAGTCAATGAACTAGTATGTTTGCTGAGTAGTTCGGAATTTGACTGCAGGGTAGTAGATAACTGGTAAGTTCTGGTCGAAATCTGTCAATTGACATTTCGTAGGACATCAATATATGTATGGAAAAAAGGCAAAAGACTGACTAGTTGGGCCTGGTCCACCAACTATTTGTAAAGTAGTTTTCACCAAGTTGCTTTCAATGCAGGGTAGTTAAAAGTCGACCGCAAGATTCCAGATTGCAAACAAGTTTTCGAAATATCTCGATCCGTGCGCTAACTACCGAAACTGCTTTGATTAGGGATTGCAATGTCACCGGGTTCTGAGAAATTTGTCAAGTTTCAAGTCTCTCGCTTACCGAGAAGTTAGTCAAAAATCGAGCGTAAGATTTCCCCTGTGTTTCAGAAATTTTAAGTTATGTCGACCAGCGCGCCTATCAGAATTTTGATTTCCACAAATTGTATTGTCACCGTGCCCGCAACTGCGTATCAAGTTTTAAGTCCCTAGGCTGCCAGTAAGTTAGTTAAAATTCGATAGCAAGATTCCCAATTGCAAACGAATTTTCGAAATATCTCCGTGCGCCACCTAGCGGTTACTTTTTTCGTTCACATTGCATTGTCTCGGAGTTCTGAACTCAAGTCTCTAGCTCAACGGGAAGTTACCTAAAACGACTTGGCAGATTCAGCAATTTCGTATGGAAATAGTGGTGTAAACATAAAAGCGACCTAATACCTATAAAGGTTGTAAAAATACCGACTACTGGGCCTGGATTCCCTAACTGTGAGTTTTAAAATGTACGCTTTTTAAATGGTGAAAATGTGAATTTCAAAACTCACGGTTAGAGAATCCAGCCCCTGCTTCGAAAAGCACACTGCCACTATAAATTATCATATGATATAAGCCTTATATAAGGTATCTATTTTTAGGCTGGCATTTTACAACAGCACACCAATCAATTGAAGCTTGTAAAAATTAAATTGAACACAATCGAATTATCCTTGCACGCTCCATTTATTTCGTTCGGTTTACTACGTATTAGGTGCGTATTGCGGTTTATATTTTCCTAGATTGTGACAAAGGTAGGAATACATTTTTGAAAATTTATGTTCGATGGCCATATGTATACATATAACATATGTAACTAAATGTTAAGTACGCATTTACTATTTCTAACCAGCTGTCTTAATACATTAGCTTTTACCGGGGGCAATACACCAAATTTGTGTTATTTCTCCACTGAAAGTGAAATAAACAAAATTTGGGTTATTGCATCACTTTGGGAAATAAGTCACACTATTTTTTCCACTTTTGAACAATAAGGCAAAAAAATGCACATGCACGCATCACTGACTTTTTGTGCACCGCATATTTGTCGTATAAATATGTTGATTTACCGCTTAAACGTCGTTTTTAGGCATACCCTATTATTGTAAAAATGGTTCTATTAGAGATTTCCTTACATTCGATATGGCGTTTTAAAGGCAAAAAAAGATGTTTGTTTAAAAGTAAATAATAAATCATATAGCGAGTACCTAGTATTAAAACCCTGGTACTGAAAATACATACGTAATTTTTATCCTTTTTGTAAATTTTAGCTGGCTCAGGCGTCTTCACTGTTTTAAGTAGCCACTAAATTTTTTTCAGAAAGTAAGGGTGCATATCCTAGAAGAAATTAACCCATCCATCGGCCAAAAATACCCACTCCTTATATGTAGATAAATTATTTTCTCGAAATTTGTAAGTTTTCAAAAATGGGGTTTTTCAGACGCTAAAACGGATATGTTTCTCAAGAGATAATAAAATTAAAGAAAAAAAAACTTTTTTTAAAAATAAGCTTTTATTATTGGTTTATAAAATTAACTAAAAAGTAAAAAATAAATTGACTGTAAAGGAATATAACACTTTATAAGTTCATTGTAACCTTTAAAGATAATTTGGCTTCTTCGTCTGCCACAAAATAATTCCATATTGTACATAATTATATATTTCTAACATTAAAACTTTATACCTAAATTATTAAATCTTCCAGTATATATCACATTCCTAATTTTATTAATAATAAAAGCGTGTTAAATTTCGATAGCAAGAAAAGAAGGTCCTGAATGTTCTTAATTATACCATCAAATAGAAAAGAAGGTCCTAAATGTTCTTAATTATACCATCAAAACTTAACACGCTTTTATTATTAATAAAATTAGGAATGTGATATATACTGGAAGATTTAATAATTTAGGTGTAAAGTTTTAATGTTAGAAATATATAATTATGTACAATATGAAATTATTTTGTGGCAGACGAAGAAGCCAAATTATCTTTAAAGGTTACAATGAACTTATAAAGTGTTATATTCCTTTACAGTCAATTTATTTTTTACTTTTTAGTTAATTTTATAAACCAATAATAAAAGCTTATTTTTAAAAAAGTTTTTTTTTCTTTAATTTTATTTTTTACTTTTTAGTTCGGTTTATCAACAAGAGGCAATAATGTCGCAGCGACATCAATCGGCTGCTAGCAGCAACAGAAACCATAGAATCTTTTACAATAAAGCCGCGTGGTTAATAAAGTTACTTTCGGTTTATCAACAAGAGGCAATAATGTCGCAGCGACATCAATCGGCTGCTAGCAGCAACAGAAACCATAGAATCTTTTACAATAAAGCCGCGTGGTTAATAAAGTTACTTTTGGGATATTGGAATAAAGACTAAACTAAACGATAAATGGGATTTTTGAAACTAAGCTAATTTTTTTATTTACTGTTAACGAAGCCTGAACGATGATGAAAATTTGCAAAATCCCATCTTAACTGCAAGTTAGTACAATATCAAAAGCAAAATTTCCTGGAATGAAAACTTTCGAATATCTCTACTCGAGCGCCACCTATCGGAATTATTTTTTTGTTATTTTGCGTGGAGTCAGAAAACTAAACGATGATGAAAATTTCAAGATCCTACCTCAACGGGAAGTTCGTTGAAAAACGAATTAATCGACACTGAAAACAGACCTTCGTAATTCTCAAATAAAGCGACTCACGCGCCACCTAACCGGTCCAATTTTTTTTTAACATTTAGAAATTAATTAAGTAACACACACGTAAAATATCAGCCAATCGGTCCATAATTACGATTTTGAGTTTTTATTACCGCTATCTCAGCCCCACCTAGCGGAATTTTTTTTTACAAAAATATTTCTTTTCATGGTAGTAATACATGTTACGAATTTCAGCTAAATCGGACCATAAATGCGCCAACTATCGAAATTTTTGTTTATAATATTGCATTGTCATCGGGGTTATACATGGGTGCAGAATTTCAGATCAATCGGACACCGGGAAGTGTATCAAATTTAGCTTGCAAGATTTGATTACAGACAGCCGTCAGGTGAAACTAAATAAAAGCTTATAAAAATACGAATTTCTCATGGACTCCAGTCCTGACCTTCAGCTTCTAATACCGCAAAATTTCGTTTTGTTATTTTCATACTAACGGTCTCTGCTAACTAAACCAATATAATAAGGGTATTCGTGTTTTGTCTTAAGTTTACGAATCTCGTATATTTACGAGTTTACTACAGTCCTTATACGAACGCCCTTGCTAAGCATTTGTGTTTTAGATCTAACCTAAATAACATTTTTATGATTGAATTTCGAATTTTCCTTTATTTGAATTTTAGTACAATTTCATTCCTTTTTTTGTGATTATATTATCATACAAATGAACAAAGGAATAATCAAATATGTTTCTTTTTGATGGTCAAAATTAATTTTCGAAATCATTTAGATTATTAATTTCTGAGATTCAAGTAAAGTTGAACATAAGTTTTTAATCATATTTTAAGATCATCTCGGAGCTCTTCGGGTGAATAAATAATGAATTTTCTACCTTTTAAAATTCTGGTTTACTCTTTATTTTTCTTCTTATAGACAAATATTTTTTTCATATCAGGAAATTCAGATAAATAAAAGGGCTCTTCTATCTAATTTTTTTTTTATAAAAAATACATAAAATTTGTTAGACTATTGTCAAAAGTTTTTTCATGCAAGAACAAAAAACAAATGTTGCATGTGTTGCACGAAAAAACTTTTGACAATAGTCTAACAATTTCTTGAGTTTTTTTATGAAAAAAATTTAGAGAGAAGAGCCCTAATATTTAAATATAAAAAATATATTGAAAAGGAAGAATGTTTTTCCTTTTGCTCTCAATATGTCCTCAGTATCCTGCAGGTTTTGCGGCTCTTCTCTTGTGCAGCTTAAAAAAATACAAAAACAACTGGACCAGAAAATTATTTCTAAAGATTAAAACAATATTTATAATACCTATATAAAAAATATGAAAAATTTATTTAAAAAAATACGGCCATAAAATGATCATAAATCGTTTTTAATTATCTGGACAGTGATACTTGAATATCTTAGCTCAAAATTTTCAAAATATGCTGGCTGGGTACGTACATACTCGTATATCAGATGTTTGATAAATAAATAATAAACAAATCAAACGCCATGCATTTAACGTTTTCACCTAAGAAATCTAGATCTGCCACACACTTCCAAATTCCAACACAATTTTAAATTTTTCGTGAAATTTTCAAAATTTTTCAATTATTTTTTGAAATTACAATAAAATTTATGAGATGTCAATCATTCATTTTGACTTCGTATATTAAGCACGTCGTTTATGAGCCAAATTTCATGCTTAAATTTACGATGAATGTGCTAAACATTTTTCATACAAATTTTGACACATGATTTACGATGTCATAAATTTAAGAGGTATAGCATAAATACGATGCAAATAAGAAAATACACGAATACCCTTAATTTTTTTTTAATGTAAATTTTCGTATAATTTTTGGAATATTTTTAAAGCAACCTTTACACAGTCTGAAAGCTGAAGCTTCCAACTCTTGAACAGAAATTTTAAAATTACTTATGATGAATTTCATATCAAAGGCTGCAAAAAAGTACCTACATTTTGAACCCGACCCCCTCAGAATTTGATGAAACTTTGCCGTCGTGGTGTAGCGGTTAAGTGTTCGGCCTTCTACACCAAGTCGTGGCGGTTCGATGCCCGGCAAAAGTAACATCAAAAATTATTTAGAAAAACAATTTTTTGTATATCGCCGCCATTAGTTTTTTTTTTTTGCATAGAGTGACTCAAACACAACCTCATTTTTATAAATTGCATTTTCTAAAAATTGTGAGCGTGGCAAGGTATAGAAATATTCGAAAAAATTACGATAATAGGTACTTTTAAAGTGTGATTACTACGGAATGGCTTTACCGATTTCAAAGATCTTCATACCATTAGAAAGGTATTGAAATAAGCTTCCAAAAAATAGACTTAAAAATTTTTTAGTACACTTGAAAAAAAATATTTCCAAAATAAAATTTGAAATTGAAAAAACACTTCAAAGATCAAGCGATTTTGAAAAATAAAATTTTATTCTAGAAAGGTCTATTCAATATATATAACATATCTAAAAATGCGTTTTTTTTTTCTTTTTTAAATTTATTTAAGTAAATGCATCTCTTGGTTACTTTGTGATATTTTCATATCACGTGTAAAATAACACTGGACCACGAATTTCAACTTTTTCGCTTTACCAAAAATGCCGTTATGAAATTCGTATGTAAAATCACCCCCTGATTTCGAAAATTGAGTTCATTTTTGATTCTATGGTACCGTTTTTGAGATATTTGCAATTTACCGTTATTCGAAAAAACCAAAAAGATGGCGCCCTTTAATTGCGTATATCTCACGAACGGGTCAAGCAATTGCAAAAAAGTTTACAGAATCGGAAAAACGATAAAATTTGCTATAAATGCATCATACATTGTTTTTTGCTCAACCAGATAGTTTTCGAGATATTAGCTTGTCATTTCATATTTTTGTTTTTTTTTATGAAAAAATATAAAAAAAATTACTCTTTGCGTGGGCAGCATTCCAAAACCACAACTTTTTTTCTAGATATTTTTTCTTTACGTAGAGCTCTGTTTTATTAGAAAAAAGATAAGCTATCATCGAAGAAAATCGATGCAAAACTACGTAAGTTATAAACGATCAAGTAAAAATACCCAGGTTGCGCAACTTCAATGTGTGATGTATACATACATACATATTTTAAAGGTATAAAGTGCAAATGGGATATTATCCGGATAAACGAATAACACCATAACAATGATAATACTTTTTCTTTAAATAAATCAAATAGTACTTTTAATACTCGAATTGTTTTATAGTAGGTAGAGTGGTTGCTTCGAAAGGAAGAGTGGTTGGGTTCGAAAGTGCTGTAGGCATGTAGTTATAAACATGTATTTCCGTCACTTATGCGTAAGTATGCAGGTAGATTTTCAAAATTATAAGAAAATTTTTAAAGCCGACATCTAAAGCAGGTAATATTTTCTTTTCCCGGCTTCGTATAAAAAGGAACCTTTCTGTCTAGGTAAGATTTGATTTTTTCAATTTTATTTTTGTTCCGAGTATAAATGAGTTAAGGCGCCTTGAAACTTCAAAACATCTGCAAGGCTCGCCGGAGATAGTTCAGTTCATAAGTCGAATTTCAAAACCGTGATTTATTAAAAAAAAAATAAAATGAGTAAAAGGACGCGAGAATTTGAGTGTGATAACGATCCAGATATGTTCTGTTTCATGTGTGGCCAATATACTATCATAAGGCTACGACGAGTGTTCTCAGATCGTATCAAAACTTTATACTCCAAGTATTTTGGCATTGAGCCTAAAAATGCTGAAAAACCATGGACACCGAACACTTTGTGTACATCGTGTCGAGTAGAATTGATTCAGTCGAAATCAGGACAACAAATAAAATTTGCTACACCAATGATATGGAGAGAACCTACTTGCCATTCAATGGAGTGTTATATTTGTCAAACGAAAGTGCTTGGCGTTGGAAGATCAAGAAGAGTAACTTATGCCAGCGTACCATCAGTGACATTACCAGTACTACATTCAACGACAGTTGCAGATCCAGTTCCATTGTCAACAGTAATATCTGAGTGCGGGGAATCAAGTTGTACTGAATTTCGCGTAGGAAACGAGAGAAACGTTCTCTCACAAGCACAACTTAATGATTGGATAAGAGATTTGGAACTATCCAAGGAAAAGGCAGAGATCCACACTTCCCGTATGCAACAATTTAAATTTGTGTCATCCGATGTTAAGGTGACATATTGTAGAACTCGTCACGAACCATTTTCCAAACACTATACCAAGAAAGACAGTATATGCTACTGCAACGACATTCCTGATTTATTCAAAGAGTTTGGTCAAACATATGATTCAAAAGAGTGGCGATTGTTCATAGACAGCAATAAACTGAGTTTTAAAGCTGTATTATTGCATATTGGTAACAAAAAGCCTTCTATCCCGATCGCACATGCAGTAAATACAAAGGAAACCTACGAGGAAATGCAAAAAATTCTCAAATTTATCAAATATGAAGAGCATGATTGGAAAATATGTTCTGATCTCAAAGTCGTTGCAATGCTATGCGGTCTACAAAGTGGCTACACCAAGCACTGCTGCTTCCTCTGCAAGTGGGATAGCCGAGCTCGTAAGGACCACTACGTCAGAAAGGATTGGTCGGAAAGAGTCGAGTTTACCGTTTGTGTGGATAACATAAAATACACCCCTCTTGTCAAGAAAGAGAAAATCATACTTCCACCCTTACACATCAAGCTCGGTCTCATTAAAAACTTTGTTAAGGCTTTGGACAAAGAAGGCGAAGCATTCGACTATTTGAAAACAATTTTTCCAGATATTTCTCAAGCCAAGATAAAGGAAGATATTTTTGTTGGACCACAAATAAAAAAGTTGATCAACAATACTCAAATCAAAGGACTACTCTCATCAGTTGAGGCAGCAGCGTGGGAATCCTTTGAAAAGGTCGTTGCTTCTTTTCTCGGTAGACACAAAAGCCCTAACTACGAACAGATAGTGAACGACTTAATCAATAATTATGCGAAAATGGGTAAATATAAAAGGCTTATTAAAATTAATTTCCCAAAATTTTATTTACCTAACTAATATTTTCTTTCCAGGCGTAAATATGTCTTTAGAAATTCACTTTCTGCACTCACATTTGAACTTTTTTCCGGCAAATCTTGGCGACGAAAGTGACGAACATGGCTAAAGGTTTCATCAGCAAATGAAATTAATTGAGAATCGATATCAAGGATTCTGGGACGTCGCAATGATGGGTGATTACTGCTGGTTTCTCATAAGAGAAACCGATCCTAAACTGAATAAGCGTCAAAGTAGAACACATAATTATTTCGACTACATAGTAAAATCAAATTAAGATAAAGATTGTTAGAATATAGTATAAACATAAATAAATTTAAAAAAAGTAAAAAATATGGGTAATTTCATTCATGAATTAAACTTTGAACTCAATAGAAACAGAGCATAGCTTGATATTTCTCTCTTTCTTATACCATACATACGTTTTGAGCTATACGTTGAAATTGCGCAACCTGGGTATTTTTATTTGATCGCTTATAACTTACGTAGTTTTACATCGATTTTCTTCGATGATAGCTTATCTTTTTTCTAATAAAACAGAGCTCTACGTAAAGAAAAAATATCTAGAAAAAAAAGGTGTGGTTTTGGAATGCTGTCCACGCAAAGAGTAATTTTTTTCATATTTTTTCATAAAAGAAAACAAAAATATGAAATGATAAGCTAATATCTCGAAAACTATCTGGTTGAGCAAAAAACAATGTATGATGCATTTATAGCAAATTTTATCGTCTTTTTGATTCTGTCAACCTTTTTGCAATCGCTTGTCCCGTTCGTGAGATATATGTAATTAAAGGGAGCCATCTTTTTGGTTTTTTCGAATAACGGTAAAATGCAAATATCTCAAAAACGGTACCATAGAATCAAAAATGAACTCGATTTTCGAAATCAGGGGGTGGTTTTACATACGAATTTCATAACGGCGTCTCTGGTAAATTTTGGCCGTCGACCAGATTATAATCAACCGATTTCAAAAATTGTTATACCGTTAGGAAGGTATTAAAATCACCTTTAGAAAAAACAGCACAAGCCAGCAGGTACCTACAGCAACCAAACACGTAACAATGAACAAGCAAAAACGAAAAATGAACCAAACGACAAAAATCACCGATTTCTACCTACCGCTTAGCAAACAAGCGGTATGTCAATGTCAGGTAACATTCGGACGTATCAATACCGCGCACACACCCACACGCATATTAATGTTACCTACCACGGACACATAGATTGACATTACCTGCCACAGAACCCATGGACAAAAAACAACGCAACGGATAGACACACACCAGAACGAAACTAGGCATTTATATGGAATCAACTAATAAATACAGATGTGTGAAGCTATCTCAACTTCGAAACATTACCCCTTAACGAAGCTGCGCTGATATCTGAGCATTTTCCAGCAGTCTTCAACATTCATAGTTGTCGTTTTTGCGCAAGTTGTCTCTTTAAACTGAAGGACGCAATCAAGATTGCTGATAATCAACGTTCTACTGAAACGGAAAGTGAAGAAGCACGAGAAATCTTGACTAGCGGTGAATTGTATCAAGAATATAAAGAAGTTCCAACATGCAGCAGATATACTTAATCACTCGAACGCAACGAACTCGTCGACAATATACATAAATAAGAATGTTATTCCTCATCTTGGAAGCCATCCATCGCCAATAAAGCGAAAATATTTAGAAAGGCAAATTGCGCAAAGTATTTCGGATTCACTTGGAGGTGGTTCACTGTCAACTTTATCAGAAGACCTAAAGAAGATCAAAGCATACTACGAACAAATTTGGAGAACATGAAATATCAAATCGAAAACTGCTCAAATAACACAGTGTTACAAAAAAGAAATAAATTAAAAACCCTGGGAAGTGATACCATTTTTCTTGTAGATCTTGAAATTCTAAGAACTACTGCATATAAGATTTTTCGCTTACAGCTCAAAATCATGAGTTACGGGTAAAAAACTGTTTTTTTTTACCTTTTGATACTTTTGAGCCCATAACTAGTTTGACTGTTAACTGATTTGGATTTTCTCTCCAGATCTTATAAGAAGAGATTTTAACCTTTCCAATCATATATATAATGACCGGGAAAACATAACCCAACTGTCAGAATTTCTCCAACCAACAGATATTTTTTAACCTTTTTTCGGGTTTCGTCAACTTTGGTGCTGTCTGTATGCACTAAGTTATTTAAAGACTATACCAACCGTGACCTGCATCTAAAGTGAAATTTAATTGTGAGTGTAATGAGTATTAATTTTTTTATATACATTGAAAACTGCCTAAGGTATTTAAATTTTCTTGAAAGTAAAATGAAAAAAAAAAAATTATTTTTTAAAATTACTCAGAAATGTTTACATGGCCTTTTGTTGTCTCAGTTCACAAACACACTTTGCAGACTAATATAACTGTAACTTATGTAAGTACCATTCTTTTAAATCTTTTGCCAGTTTTGGATAGACAAAACTTCATCTTTTAAAATGACGTATGCATTAATTAGCATTTCTTTGGTGGCGGCCGCCGTGGTGTAGCGGTTAAGTGTTCGGCCTTCTACACAATGTCGTGGTGGTTCGATGCCCGGCAAAAGTAACTTAAAAAATTATTTAGAAAAAGAATTTTTCTAAACGGGGTCGCCCCTCGGCAGTTTGGCAAACTCTCTGGGTGTATTTCTGCCATGAGAAGCTTCTCAGCAAAAAATGCATTTGCTTTGCAAGTGCCGTTCGGAGTCGGCAAAAAACTGTAGGTCCCGCCAACTTCTAGGAAAAACTCAAAAGCAACACACCACAAGTTGGAAAGAGAAGCTCGGCTAAAATCTCGTTAGAGGTTATGAGGTTGGTATATCGCCGCCAATCGTTTTTTTGGACATAAGTAAGCATTTACCCAACAAACAACATTTTTTAATTTTTCTTTTATGTTTTTCTTTACTGCTCCGCAAGTTTGGGCATAACTAACACACATGTTTACATATTGTGAGAAAACTACAACTAATATTAAACATAGAGTAATTGAGTGTTTAAATACATTAAAGGGTCGCAGAAAAATTTATGGATCTTAAGCAGTAAAATGTTTGCTTGAACGTTTTTTTCTTAGATCGACGTCATCAGTTTCTCGCAGCAATGACCAGCAATATTCAGAAACCAAGTTTATTTTATTTTTTCCTTCAAATCGTGTTTCCATCAGAGCAATTTCTTGATGGAAGTGTTCACCCTGTTCATCACTGAATTGACCTAGATTTTCTGGGAAAAAGTTCAAATGCGAATGCAGAAAATGAACCTTTATGGACATGTTGCAACCCATTTCACCATACGCATCCAAAAATTCTTTAACTATTTCTTCATAGTTTTCGCTTCTATGATTTCCCAAAAAATTGCTGCATAATTCTTTAAAACTCATCCAAGCACGTTTTTCGACTGAGCTTAGCTTGTTCATAAACTCTAGATCCTTCATAACTTTTGAAATTTGTGGTCCAATGAAGACGCCTTTAATGAATAAAAAGAGATAAAGGCTTTAAAAAGGGCAAGATGTTGGGACGCACAAATTATTACCTGCTTTTATTTTAGCCTCACTCAATCTCGGGAATACTGTCTTCAGATGGCAAAATGCTTCGCCATCCACATCCAATCTTTTAACAAACTGCTTCATATAACCTAGCTTTAAGTGCAAAGGTGGCAAAATCACGTTTTCTGCTTTTACTAGTGGAAGGTTTAAAGCATTTTTCTTTCCTATTTGATGGGATACACGAGGTGGCCATGTTTTGCAGTTGTAATGATGCTGAGCACGACTGTCCCATTCGCAAAGATAGCAAGGATATTTCGTGTAGCCACCTTGCATGCCAAAAAGAATCGTCAAAACCTTCAAATCAGCGACGACTTTCCATTTATGGGTAGCATAGTCCACTAACCGAAATATTTTCTCCATTACTTCGTACGTTTCTTTAATATGGGTTCCATATGCTATTGGAACAGATGGTAGTTGATTTTCATTGTGTAAAAGTACAGCTTTTAAACCTAAATTAAACAATGCAGATCTCACTTAAAATAATAGAAAATTTATTTAGTAATTACTTTTGCATGAACCATCAATAAAGAGCCTCCATTCGTTTGCATTGTAATTGTGGTTCAATGCCAAAAACAGATTGGGTATATTAGCACAATATACCAGATCGCTGTCAGTTTCATTAGTTTTAAAGCATTCTTTTATCAATGTTATTCGGCTACTGTTTCTCTCAGAAGTAACTTGGAAAGATTTGTCCACCAACTTCCACTGCTTTAAACGCGAACCTAAATTTTATGTTTCTCGTTTAGACAAATGTAAGTCACGCACTACATCAGCGAAGTCTGCATTTGAGACAAGGTGCCGTTCCCATCTCTCTGATTCGGGTGGAAGGTACACGTCGTCTTCTAAATCCATATCAGCTTCATCAGAAATATTTATTTCCGTTGGAACTTCTTCCATAAATATACTTTTGTCGTTACAGAAATTCATTGGTTTCGTTACAGTGGTAACATTAGCATATTCAATTAATCTTCTTGATTTGTAGGTGTGCCCAGAAATATTAGTTTGGCAAAAGTAACAGTCCCTTTTTTTATGATACGGCTGATGATGCCAAGTCATAGGCACCGCAAAAGGCAGGGTAACTGTTGATTGGGCGTTCCACTTTTTAAGAGCTGAACAGCAATATTCACATACAACTTCTGGCTCATACCAGCGACTTTTATCATAGGAGCGTTTGAAAACTTTATTGTATATTTGCACTACTACAAAATTACTTTTAAAAACACGTCGATGACCTATATCCGTAAATAAGCCACAAATGCAGCAGAATTTATTTCGATTGTCGCACATTTCAATTTAATACATATAACGCACGATTTTTTAAAAATGACACTCACTTTTTCTATAGGCGATTTCAACGTGACAAACAAAATAATTAAGTAAATAATCATTGGCTACTAAACTTTTAAGTTACAGCCATATTAGTCTGCAAAGTGTGTTTGTAAACTGAGACAACAAAAGGCCAAGTAAACATTTCTGAGTAATTTTGAAAAAATATAATTTTTTTTTTTTTCACTTTACTTTCAAGAAAATTTAAATGCCTAAGGCAGTTTTCAATGTATATAAAAAAATTAATACTCATTACACTCACAATTAAATTTCACTTTAGATGCAGGTCACGGTTGGTATAGTCTTTATATAATTTAGTGCATACAGACAGCACCAAAGTTGACGAAACCCGAAAAAAGGTTAAAAAATATCTGTTGGTTGGAGAAATTCTGACAGTTGGGTTATGTTTTCCCGGTCATTATATATATGATTGGAAAGGTTAAAATCTCTTCTCATAAGATCTGGAAAGAAAATCCAAATCAAATAACAGTCAAACTAGTTATGAGCTCAAAAGTGTCAAAAGGTAAAAAAAAAACGGTTTTTACCCGTAACTCACGATTTTGAGCTGGACGCGAAAAATCTTATATGCAGTAGTTCTTAGAATTTCAAGATCTACAAGAAAAATGGTATCACTTCCCAGGGTTTTTTTTCGTGTCACACAGTGTAATTTGAATAAGCAAAAAATAGTATCTCTATTACCAAACACCATGACATCTAAGGAAATTAAAGACATTTTTGGGCATGATTTATCTTACGAATTGATAGAAATTAGCAAAGATATACAAAACAAGTAAGGAAGTCTAAGTTCCGGTGAACCGAACATTAAATACCCAGCGATAATTTTCAGAATGGGATTACAATGATATAGGCCCTAGGAGAATTTACCTAAAGTTTTTTTGTTTTGTTTAAAAGTTATGACCCATGAAATTTTCAAATATGCCTCCCTGAAAAGTGGGAGATCCACGCCAACTTTTAAAAATTTATCAAAAAATCATAATAGAATGACTAGAGGGTTCATCCTACCAAACTATATCATTTTAGCCATTTCCGTTACCGAAGTATGTCAATTTATGTCATTTTCGATATCGAATTAATCGAGTTTAATCAGGTATACTCCCAACGATACTAGTATGCTTTGTGCCAAATTTCATCGTTCTACCCTAATCAATTTAAAAGTTACGACTAGTCGAATTTTCAAAAATGCCGTGCCACGCCCACTATAAAAAATTTATGGAAAAATCATAAGAGAATGACCAGAGGGATTCACCTATAAAATTACATCATTTTAGCCATTTCAGCATCCGAGATATGTCAATTTGTGTGGTTTTCGAAATTTTCGATATCGAAAAGGGGTCGTGGTTATCATCCGATTTCGCCCATTTTCAATAGCAACCTACCTTGGCCAGAAAGTAACCTGTATACAAAATTTCATGCAAATATCTCAATTTTTACTCAAGTTATCGTGTACACAGACGGACGGACAGGCGGACAGACATGCCTTAATGAACTCCTCTTTTCAACCCAAGAACTTTCATATATGGAACTCTATATCTATCTCGATTATTTTGTGCCGTTACGTACTACCGTTATGTGAACAAAATTATAATACCCTTGTACTAGTACTAGTACGCTGGGTATAAAAATAAAACAAAGTTTTCGGACGTCAAACGCTCTAGCATGGACAGACGTAGTTTACCTGAACAAACTTTAAACACAGTAAAATTGTTTTATGAAGATGATGAAATCAGCCGAATCATGCCTGGGTCACAGGACTCAATTGTAGAAAGACAAGGAAACATACGCGAGAAAGTTCAAAAAGACTAATGCCGTCATCGCTTCGTTAAACTTACTATGAATTTAGAAAAATACATCCTTCACTTCAATTAGGATTTATAAAATTTACCATGTTGCGACCAGAAAATTGTATCAAACTTGGGTTTGGAAACCAGCAAAATGTTTGTGTGTGCACATTGCATCAGAATGTAAAACTGATGTTCGAAAAGTCCGGTTTGAAATCGATGGAAGGTCAACATAATTTCAGAAACTGTAAAGATGTTCTTAAATTCGTTGTCTGTAATGGTAATATAGAAAACAGCGAGTGTTGTGTATCAATGTGTGGTCGGTGTAACGATAATTTAACGAACCTTAGAACGATGATGTTGGAATATTCGAAAAAAATTCGATTCAAGAAGTCATTTACAAAAAATGGAACACAACACTCAGATGTAATCTCGAAACTATTTCCTCTACTACAAATACATTTGTTGACAATTTTGTGCAACGCATCAATAAGCTGGTTTCACATCATTTCACAGCTAAGCGCCAGTCCCGCTTCGTAAGTGAAAGAAAAACAAGTAAGGAAAGCTGTCTTCGGCTGTGCCGAAGGCTAAATACCTTTCATGAATAAGCGTCACGATTTTCACTGTTTGATCCCCATGATGTGTTATATTGGTCAAATCTCATTGATTTTTAACATCGACATTCCACATTCTAAAATAGCAACATTTACGAAATTTCACGTTCCTACCGATATAATTACAGGAGTTATATACAATCGATTATATGGGAGCTATGTGAAATATTTATGCCATCTCAATGATTTTCAACATCGATATTTCGCATATAAAAATAGCAATACTTCAAAAATTTCACGTTCCTACCTATATATATGGGGGCTATGTGAAATATTTATCCAATCTCGATGATTTTCAACATCGATATTTCAAATATAAAAATAGCGATACTTCAAAAATTTCACGTTCCTACCTATATAATTACAGGAGTTATCTACCAAAATCCGTTTATCGGAACAATCGATTGTATGGGGGCTATGTGAAATATTTATCCAATCTCGATGATTTTCAACATCGATATTTCAAATATAAAAATAGCAATACTTCCAAAATTTCACGTTCCTACGTGTTTAATTACAGGAGTTATAGCCCAAAATCCGCTTATCGGAATAATCGATTGTATGGGAGCTATGTGAAATATTTATGCCATCTCAATGATTTTCAACATCGATATTTCGCATATAAAAATAGCGATACTTCAAAAATTTCACGTTCCTACCTATATAATTACAGGAGTTATCTACCAAAATCCGTTTATCGGAACAATCGATTGTATGGGGGCTATGTGAAATATTTATCCAATATCGATGATTTTCAACATCGATTTTTTACATATAAAAATAGCGATGCTTCCAAAATTCCGCGTTCCTATGTGTTTAATTACAGGACTTATAGCCCAAAATCCGCTTATAGGAATAATCGATTGTATGGGAGCTATGTGAAATATTTATGCCATCTCAATGATTTTCAACATCGATATTTCGCATATAAAAATAGCGATACTTCAAAAATTTCACGTTCCTACCGATATAATTACAGGAGTTATATACAATCGATTATATGGGAGCTATGTGAAATATTTATGCCATCTCAATGATTTTCAACATCGATATTTCGCATATAAAAATAGCAATACTTCAAAAATTTCACGTTCCTACCTATATATATGGGGGCTATGTGAAATATTTATCCAATCTCGATGATTTTCAACATCGATATTTCGCATATAAAAATAGCGATACTTCAAAAATTTCACGTTCCTACCTATATAATTACAGGAGTTATCTACCAAAATCCGTTTATCGGAACAATCGATTGTATGGGGGCTATGTGAAATATTTATCCAATCTCGATGATTTTCAACATCGATATTTCAAATATAAAAATAGCAATACTTCCAAAATTTCACGTTCCTACGTGTTTAATTACAGGAGTTATAGCCCAAAATCCGTTTATCGGAATAATCGATTGTATGGGAGCTATGTGAAATATTTATCCCATCTCTATGAGTTTCAACATCGATATTTCACATATAAAAATAGCAATACTTACAAAATTTCACGTTCCTACGTGTTTAATTGCAGGAGTTATAGCCCAAAATCCGTTTATCGGAATAATCGATTGTATGGGAGCTATGTGAAATATTTATCCCATCTCTATGACTTTCAGCATCGATATTTCACATATAAAAATAGCAACACTTATAAAATTTCACGTTCCTTCGTGTTTAAGGAGTTATAGCCCAAAATCCGTTTATCGGAATAATCGGTTGTATGGGAGCTATATGTTATATTGGTCCGATCTTGCTGGTTCCGACAAATGATTCCTATATTGGAAAATGGTGGCCGCATACCAAATTTCAGCCAAATATCTCAAAAACTGAGGGACTAGTTTGCGTTCAAACAGACAGACAGACAGACGGACAGACGGACATGGCTAAATCAACTCACCTCGTCATCCTGATCATTTCGGTATACTTATTGATGGGTCTATCTCTTCTTCTTCTCATATTTACAAACATCGGACCAAAGTTATAATACCATTTCATGTTCATGAAAGGTATAATGACACTGCTGCCAGGAGAACTGCTAATTCAAAACTATGCGTTCGTTATACAAGATTCCATTAAAGGATATCATTGGAATAATAATCAAGCCACGATATATCCGTTCGTTTTTTATTACAAAGATAACGATAATTTAATTCTTAGAACCTTTGCCATAATATTCGATTGTAATATCCATGATAGTCTGGCAGCCCAGCTGTCACATCTGGCATCATCAGTTTAATTTGGGATTTTTCTCTATTCTTCTTCGTAAAATGTATATGAAAAGAAGTCTTGCAACTAAAATTTCACACGCTGCACTTACTTGAATTTTTGACGTTTGAAAGGCAACAAGCCAATTCTTGTTTATGAAAAATAAAAGTCAAAATTCAGAATCAATAGTCTTCTTGTTTACGCGTATCGCACCTTCTATTTTATTTACACAAGGGGTGGCAGCCCGCCAACTGTCAGCACTTACTATATGACAAATGTCAAGATATATCATCGCCTCACGTGTTTTTTTATGGCGCAAATTTCATCTCGTTAACACCTATACATCAAACCAATTATAAAGTTTCCAAATGTAAAGTTTAAATATTGAATCACGAATAAACCCAAATAAAGGAAAATCCTTCGTTGTGTTTTTTACTTAAAACAAAATTGGCGACCGTGACAGGACCAACAATAACATCAGCAGCATTTGTCTAATCGCAACCAATCCGGCGACCAAAGCAACAATATTCACCAATTGGAAGCCCAGCCATTGCAGTCAATTCGAGACGGTATCAAATAGAAAGGGTGCCGAAGCCTGGCCAATGCAGCTAAGTGTTTCCCTCATTTGCTATACACTATCCTATTCCAACTCCAACTATTTAGACATTGCCCCTGCTTGCGCTTGATGTGTTGACTTCGCTGCTTAAAACAGGTACAACAAACAAAACGCATTGAATGTTAAGTGAAGGTCAAAGACGTACCTATTAGAGCGGGTCGATTTTTTTTGCATCAGGGGCCCATGGCGATAGTGGTTAATTGGATAATTTCAAGTATTTTTGCCGAAGAAACTATAGGTCTAACATGAATTTCGAGATAGCGGATTTTTCAAAAGTTTTTTTTTTCTTAAAAAAGTGATTCACTTGTTAAAAAGCTGTGTTGAAAACTAAAAAAATTCATTCTATATATGCATTTGGGGGTTTTTAGAGTCGATAAACCCATTTCCGACATTCATTTTTTATTTTCACGTCCGCCAGAGGGCGTTTCCATCCTTTTATTTTTTTTATTTTTTTTTTATTTTTTTGTTTTAAGTAATTCACTCGTTGAAAAGCTGTATTGAAAACTAGAAAAAAATCATTCTATATATGCATCTGGAGGTTTTTGGGGTCGATAAATCCATTTCTGACATTAGTTTTTTCTTTTTACGTCCGTCAGAGAGCGCTTACGACCTTTTTGGATTTTATCTTTATTTTTACGTTGTTCACTTGTAGAAAAGCTGTATTGAAAAGAATAAAAAAAAAACATTCTATATGTGCATCTGGGGGTTTTTAGGGTTAATAAATCCATTTCTGATATTGATTTTTAGTTTTGACGTCCGCCAGAGGGCGCTTCCGTCCATTTTTTGAATTGTAACACCTTTTTCCGAAAATCAACAACAATGTTCCGAAAATCTATGAAACTCGACTTTCCCATAATGCAATTTCTTTTTTTTTAAGTAGACTAACACCTCGATTCTATATTCTTGTTAAATTGTCAAGATACAAATTTTTTTATCAAGTATTTTGAATTTTGCGTAAAAAACCAGTTGTATTTTATTAAAATTAATTTCAAATTATTATTTTTTAAGCAGAATACAAAATATTTGATACAAATATTTGGTTTTTTATCAAGATTGATAATTATAACTCCGATGGTTTGCTGGGTACTGTTTATTTACATTGTATTACAAATGACACACGTGATCCCGCTACTTTTCATTTCTATACTGTGTTTGCTATAGTTTTCGCGTCAATTGAAATTGATAATAAACAACAAAAAAATCAACCAATAAATCAAGGAAAAAAGTTTTTAATAAAAAAGTGCATGGTGGAAGTTAAAAATAATAGTAGTTTCAGAGTTCTTCTGAATTACAAATTATTTTTCACTATGTTTTGTGGTTTGCCTCCACCCGGAGTCGAGATCACACTGCTTTGACTGCTGAACGGAGGGGTTTACCATCAGGCCATCGCGTCCTTACGTTTGCCGGCGTTTAATTGCAGCTATGTTTTAAGACAGCAATGACAGTATCTTCACTGTTGGATTTGTTCTGTTAAAGATGTTTACAGACTAAATGCCTAAAAGTATGCAACGCTGTTGTAACGTTCTCGTTATGTGTTCTGATGACAACACCGGCCGTTCTATTTTCGACAACATCGTTCTGATGACAACACCGACCGTTCTATTTCCGATAACTTCGTTCGCATTTCAAGAACCTGGTTGTTATTTTAAGACAGGGTGGTATATTTTCAAGACCAAGTGTTCTTTTTTTAAGACCGAAAAATCAAGAACACGAAAATCTAAAATTGAGACCTGTGGTGCTGCATTTTAGAACGGTGTTTTTCCCTGAGTGTACTTTTCAAATATACCAAACAAAAACTAAGCAAACAAATATTTTTTTTTGCACAAAACCAAACTATTATTTTTAACTTCCACCATGCACTTTTTTATTATTAATAACTGTTTTAATACATACCTTTTAGTTTTCTTAAAAACTTTTTTCCTTGATTTATTGGTTGATTTTTTTTTTGTTTATTATCAATTTCAATTGACGCGAAAACTATAGCAAACACAGTATAGAAATGAAAAGTAGCGGGATCACGTGTGTCATTTGTAATACAATGTAAATAAACAGTACCCAGCAAACCATCGGAGTTATAATTATCAATCTTGATAAAAAACCAAATATTTGTATCAAATATTTTTAATTCTGCTTAAAAAATAATAATTTGAAATTAATTTTAATAAAATACAACTGGTTTTTTACGCAAAATTCAAAATACTTGATAAAAAAATTTGTATCTTGACAATTTAACAAGAATATAGAATCGAGGTGTTAGTCTACTTAAAAAAGAAATTGCATTATGGGAAAGTCGAGTTTCATAGAATTTCGGAACATTGTTGTTGATTTTCGGAAAAAGGTGTTAAAATTCAAAAAATGGACGGACGCGCCCTCTGGCGGACGTCAAAATTAAAAATCAATACTTGAAATGGATTTATCAACCCTAAAAACCCCCAGATGCACATATAGAATGTTTTTTTTTATTGTTTTCAATACAGCTTTTCTACAAGTGAACCACGTAAAAATAAAGATAAAATCCAAAAAGGACGTAAGCGCTCTCTGGCGGACGTAAAAAGAAAAAACTAATGTCAGAAATGGATTTATCGACCCCAAAAACCCCCAGATGCATATATAGAATGATTTTTTTTTAGTTTTCAATACAGATTTTCAACGAGTGAATTACTTAAAACAAAAAAATAAAAAAAAAATTAAAAAAAATAGAAGGACGGAAACGCCCTCTGGCGGACGTCAAAATAAAAAATGAATGTCGGAAATGGGTTTATCGACTCAAAAAACCCCCAAATGCATATATAGAATGAATTTTTTTAGTTTTCAACACAGCTTTTTAACAAGTGAATCACTTTTTTAAGAAAAAAAAAAAATACGTTTGAAAAATCCGCTAGCTCGAAATTCATGTTAGACCTATAGTTTCTTCGGCAAAAATGCTTGAAATTGTCCAATTAACCATAATCGCCATGGGCCCCTGTGAATTTTTTTGTGTCCATACAAATCGACCCGCTCTAGTACCTATATGTAAAATAAGTCTGTTTCACCCATTCTCAGGTAAAGACAGTGAACAGTGTAAGCTAACAAGTGAATCATTTTCCCAGTCGATTTGCGCCTAAAAAATGGTACTAGAAAAGGAATCTGGTAGCGAAACAAATCTAAGAGATGCACAAGAGTTACAAGATCTTGTCACTAAACGGAGTTCAGTAAAGGGTCAAATTACAAAGTTCGAGAACTCTTTGGCTGTTTTTGAGGAAAAGGAGCTTTTAACTTCGGTCGAACTTACAGAGTTAGCTCTAAGGCTTCGTAGATTTGAGTCGTTAACCAGTAAATTCGACGACTTGCCAAATCATATAGATGTGCTAAATTCAAGCAATTTGGATGCTGAAATAGATGAGCGGGATTGTATCGAACAATCATTTATCACCAACATTGCTCGTGCTCAAAGTTTAATTTCGAAATTCGATTCGCGTCATCCTGAGGCAAATGAACAGCTTGTGGGAAATTAATCCACCGCAATGCATCATGAGCACCAGGGGGCCAATTTTAAATTACCTCAAATACAAATTGTGAAATTTGATGGATCATACTTCCGCTGGCTAGAGTTTCGAGACACATTTGTGTCGTTGATTCACAACAATAGTCGCATAGCACCCATTTACAAATTTCATTACCTACTTTCTTACCTAACTGGCGATGCGGCTAACGTTGTAGCCAATTTGGAGGTATCCGATGCCAATTACCACAACGCATTTAAGTTATTATGCGAACGTTATGACAATAAACGCCAGCTCATAACCCATCATTTAAATTCTTTACTTAATGTACAACCATTAACTCGAGAATCGAATAAATCTCTAAGATTCATGGTAGACCATATCACTAAAAATCTTCGTGCTTTATCAAGTCTGGGACAGCCTACCGACCAGTGGGATGCTTTGGTCGTTCACATTCTTAGCTCAAAATTAGACAGCCGCACACACACTAAGTGGGAGGAATATCGTGGTACATTAAGTGACATGCCCAGTTTGAAACAATTTCATAAATTTTTGATTGACCGTGCGGATGTTCTAGAATCGGTAAATCGCACGACAATTAATGCGAACAAAAATACGAGGCCCATTGGAGCCGCTAACAAAGCAGAGCATCCAAAAACAAACTCGTTTCCTTGTGTTAACTCCACGGAAGAGAATAAAACTGACAATTCGTCCTATGGGTGCTCTCTTTGCAGAGGTGATCACAGAATTTATGATTGCGCCAGGTTCAAGGCTTTAAGTGTGCACGATCGATTAAGTACGGCCAACAGATTACGCTTGTATCTCAATTGTTTACGTTATGGTCACAAGGCACACAGTTGTCCGGTAGGTCCCTGCCGCGACTGCAAAAAGATACACAATACCCTTCTTCATATACCGGTTACCAGTATGTCTAGTTTTAATCCGGGTTCCAAGGAGACGTCTGCGTTTGAAACCCTATCTAGCTTGCCTAATCAAGATTATTCACAGGTTTTACTTTCTACCGCTTTGGTAAATGTAGCAAACCCTCTTACAAATCAGTCCTTAAAGGTAAGGGCTCTATTGGATTGTGGCAGCCAATCGTCTTTTATTACGCAATCCCTGCAAAAAAAAACTTCAGCTTGAAGCAAACAGTTCCAACATTATTAGTATTGTAGGTATCGGAGACAATGATACCAATGGTTTAATTGAGACTTGTACGGCTCTCCTTACTTCGTTGACTGAGCCATTTAAGATCACACAATCCTTTCTAGTGCTGCCTAAGCTAACAGGTTCGATTCCTAAATATACAATAGATGCAAAGCAATTCAATGTTCCCAAAACTATAAAGTTAGCGGACCCCTCTTTCTACGAGTCCGGGCCTGTTGATATGCTCATCGGCGCCGAAATATTCTGGGACATTATTGGTGATAAACAATCATCTCTCGGTCTTCAAGGCCCTAAACTAAGAAGCTCCAAATTCGGCTGGATAGTATCAGGTCCAACACAAAATAATATAGCTCCAAAGCTTAGAAACTTTCAATGTCACCAGTCCAATGTGTCCAATAGTTTGGAATCTATCAATCAACAGCTAACTCGATTTTGGGATTTGGAAGAGGTGGAGACAAGGCATCCTGCTTTGAGTCCTAGTGAGCAGAACTGCGAAGCTCATTTCCTGGCTAACACCCATAGTTTAGAATCCGGTCGATTCTCAGTGGGCTTACCGTTACTTGACACTCCCGATTGTTTAGGCGATTCTTACCATTTAGCCAAAAGGCGTCTGCTGCAATTAGAAAAGCGATTCCGTAAAAGACCCGACGTCAAAGAGCAGTACGTGAATTTCATTCAAGAATACGCAGCGTTAGGTCACCTAACCGAAGCAAACGTAAGCAAGCCAGATCCTTCTTATTTTTTGTGCCATCACGCCGTTTTCAAAACCGAAAGTGAGTCAACTAAAATCAGAGTTGTCTTCGATGGATCAGCCCCCACCTCGTCCGGGTATTCGGTCAACGATATCCTCCTGGTATTGCGCTGTCTCTGGCAATTGGGGGAAGAATGCGAAGACGATGTCATCAAGACAATTATACAACATGACTTTATGGTTGATGACCTAATCACGGGAAGCGATAGTGAAGAGATGATAATTTACATTCAAAGGGCCGTCACGTGCGCCTTAAAGAGAGGATGTCTTAATCTAAGAAAGTTTAAAAGTAATATACCTGACTCTTCTAATGCATTTTCTTCCGATGAGAGCAATCTCTTGTTGAGCGAATCCACAAGTACACTAGGAATTGGATGGGATCCGTCTACAGACGAACTATTTTTTCCCATTCAAAGGGCCTTTCCCATGCCAAACGATAGGTTAACCAAACGGTCGATGCTTTCGTCATTATTTAAAATCTTTGACCCTTTGGGTCTACTGAGTACATATATCGTACAAAGCAAATTATTGCTACAAAGATTATGGAGTGAGAAGATTGATTGGGACGAACCTGTACCACATGAAGTACAACGCTCTTGGTGCAAGTTCTCTGTAGCATTGCGGGTCCTTCTTGAAATCAAGATTCCCCGACGCACCATATGTGATAACCCCATTTCAATAGAGCTCCACTCTTTTAGTGATGCTTCGCAGTATGCTTATGGGACATGCATTTATCTCAAATCGACTAACCGCCATCAGCAAATGACCGTCGCTCTTCTATGTTCAAAGTCAAAGGTAGCTCCTATCAAGCCGACTACCATCCCGAGGTTAGAGCTTTGCGCAAGCTTATTGGCAGCAAACTTGTGCAACGCCGTTTCAAAGTCCTTGCGATGCGAAATAAAAGGCAAGGTCCATTGGTGTGACTCTAGTGTTGTACTTGGATGGCTCAACACCAGCCCCCAAGATTTAAAAACCTTTGTGGCAAATAGGGTTGCCGAAATATGTGAACTGACCGATCCAGCATCCTGGCGGTATGTTCCTACTGGTCTTAACCCCGCTGATCTCATTTCAAGGGGGATTAGTCCAGACAGTATTTCTACGAAAGATATTTGGCGTTTCTCAGGAAGGTTCCGTTATAACCTTTGAAAACCATTCCAACCTTTTAAGATTACAACATATGTTTGCTTACGTATTTAGATTTATTCAAAATATAAAAACGCCGAAGGAGCGAATCGTGGGCAGTTTGTCTGTTGAAGAATTAGACAATTCATTTAAGCATTTGTGTGGTCTTGCACAGCAGCAGTCTTTCCCTGTTGAATACGGATTGCTTTCCAAAGGAAAATCCTTAGGTGCCAAGGCTTCAATATTGTCACTTACTCCATTTTATGATGCCGACACAAATTTGTTAAGAGTTGGTGGTCGCATAGACGCTTCGGAATATTCATTCAACAAAAGACATCCATTTTTGCTACATTCATCCCACCATCTCACTAAATTGATTTTTGAACACGAACATAGGCGCAACTTACACGCCGGCCCTCAACTATTGCTTTCCATAGTCAGAGATTTCATTTGGCCCATCAATGGTAGGCTTCTAGCTAGGCGCACTGTACATAATTGCGTTCGATGTAGAAAATTACAAGGCAAAACCGTCACGCCTATAATGGGCAACCTGCCCCCTCAGCGTGTCACCGCCGACTTTTCATTCAGCGCCGTCGGTATAGATTTCGCTGGTCCATTTTGTATATTGAACCGAAAGGGTCGTGGTTAAAAGCTAGTAAAATGCTACACTGAAAAAAAAATGTACAAGAAACGGCCGTCAAATTAACAGTAAATGCTGTCATTTTTCGTCGAACAGTGGGTAATATCAATTTTGAAAGTGACCCCCTATCATTCTTTGAATATACTATCATATTGACATGAATTACTGTAAATTTGAAAGTGAAGACTATCATATTAACATGAATTACTGTAAATTTGAAAGTGGACTCATATCTCTAATTGATATTTGTCAAAAATCACATGTTTTTACTGCCAATTTTACAGTAAATACTGTAATATTTACAGTATTTCCATAATCTATATGAAAGTGGTTTTAATATGTTACTTTCAATGTGCACTTTCAACCTTTTTATTTCAGTGTACTTTTGCATTTTTATTTGTTTAAGATTTAAGTGTGTTCACTTAGAAGCAGTTTCTGATATGACGAATGATGCTTTCATACTAATTTTTCCACGATTTGTCTCGAGGCGAGGTCGGCCAGCGGAAGTATTTTGCGATAACGGGAGGAACTTTGTCGCAGGAGCAAAGGAGATAGTCAGCTTCTTTGAAGTTAACAAGAGTTCTTTGTCTGATTTTGGGAGTACTGAAGGGATACGATTTTTGTTTTCATCTGCATACGCTCCTCATTTCTGCGGAATCTGGGAGGCGGGAGTGAAATCAGCCAAGTTTCATATAAAGAGAATGATGGGAAACTCCCATCTTACTTTCGAAGAGTTGTCAACACTTTTTGCGCAAGTAGAGTCGGTTTTAAATAGCCGCCCATTATGCCCTCTTTCCTCATCACCTAATGATCTCCAAGCCTTAACCCCAGGGCACTTTCTCATTGATCGGCCGCTTATTGCATTGCCGGCTCCAAGTTACGAAAATTCCAAGCCCAATCATTTACAAAGATATCAACGGGTGCAGCAAATTCAGCAGCACTTCTGGCATAGATGGCAACGAGAATACATAGCCGAACTACAGCAACGCCGCAAATGGAAGACTAATCCTACTCCTCTCAACATAGGAGATATGGTTCTCTTGCAAGAAGATAATGTACCTCCGCTTTGCTGGTGCCTTGGAAGGATACAATGTCTAAAGCATGGATCAGATGGAGTTGCCCGTGTCGCTGACATTGCCACTATACGCGGATGTGTCCGTCGCCCTTTGGTTCGCCTTTGTCCGTTGCCCACTGCTGAAGAGATGCGACAATGAAGGTTGTAAGATTTACATCTTTCAACGGGGGGAGGATGTTTGCGCGTATCTCACCTTCTATTTTATTTACACAAGGGGTGGCAGCTCGCCAACTGTCAGCACTTACTATATGACAAATGTCAAGATATATCATCGCCTCTCGTGTTTTTGGCGCAAATTTCATCTCGTTAGCACCTACACATCAAACCAATTATAAAGTTTCCAAATGTAAAGTTTGAATATTGAATCACGAATAAACCCAAATAAAGGAAAATCCTTCGTTGTGTTTTTTACTTAACACTTCTTGTTTTTTTATTATTGTTGAGCAAACGCCACAATAGCATAGAGTCAAAATCTGCCAAGTGTGCAAACGTTTTTTCGATGTGCGAGCTTTTTTTGCGCAATTATTTTTTTTCGGTTAACAATAAAAAAAAAATACCCCTATATTTTTATTTTTCGAAATTCGAATTATTTTCGAAGTTATGGGTATTCGAAATTTTTCGAAGGCCTTTGGATTTTATTTATTTACTCGCAATCGGTTTAACCGATTTTGCTCATATTTGGTACAGTTAAAGAGCTATGCTGGCCTTACAAGCGCATCAAAATCCATGTTTTTCATACGGATAGCTTTAGGTCGGTAGGGCATGGTAGCGACGACGCATGACCATTACATACGAAAAATACGATGCGCGTGCAGAAAAATGCCTGTAACTTTCGTTGTATGGTAAACTAACACTTTTTTTTAGATTATTTTTTGTTATGAATTACACAATAAAATAAGACTAGTAACACAATTGAAAGCGATTGAGAAGTTTTTTTTTTAGTTGTTTAAAACAATGGCTAATGGAGTGTAATGGAGTGTGGTTGCTAAGTGACCTTGCTCAATCCCGACTCTTGCGTCCTCGTTCGTGCACTCTGGGCAACGGGAGCTACCTAGGCTCGCCGCAGAAAGAGAGGGAGCCCCGGTGGGGCCACTCTGACATACTTGGTTTAAGGGCTCACCGAGGTCTTTTTGCAGCATCTGTTCACCACGTGGTGCGGCTGCAAGCGGGTGTCTGTCTTGTAGCAAGCGGCTCGCTATATAAATGTGTGAATATTTTTTTATCAAAATCCCGGAGACGGGTTGTGCCGCTGGGCTTGGGACCCGCCACGTAAAAAATTTAGTCCACTGAAAATTTTAATAAAGCCTCGGATGAGAACCCCCTTTAATGTTGACGACCCGGCAAAACGAAATAAGGACTACGAGAAGGATATTAGGGCATGTACCTGGAATGTCCGGACCCTTTCAAGGGATGGTACCGCTGCCGACTGGTTGATGTCCTCATGAACGCAAAGGCTGACATCCCCGCCCTGCAGGAAATGCGATGGACGGACAAGGAAAGACGACCATCGGACCTTGTGACGTATACTACAGTGGCCAGACACGCGGCAAAGCGCGTGGTGTAGGATTCGTGGTGGGAAAGAGACTTCGTCGCCAAGTATTAGCGTTCACGCCTGTGAGCGAGCGTCTCGCTGCGATCCGCATCAAGGCGAGGTTTTTCCAACATAACATTTATCTGCGCCTATGCGCCGACAGAGGAGACGGACGACGCAGAGAAGGACTCCTTCTACGATAAACTTGAACTACTTTATGATCGCTGCCCCCAGCATGATATCAAAATCGTGCTCGGCGACTTTAATTGCCAAGGTGGGCCAAGGAAGGAGTCTTTGGTCCCACAGTTGGAAAATTCAGTCTCCACGATATAACATCCCCCAACGGCACTAGGTTGATTGACTTCGCCGCTGCTCGCAATATGGTCATCAGTAGTACCAGGTTCCAGCATAAGCGAATACACCAAGCCACATGGCTGTCCCCTGATCAAAGAACTAGAAACAGATTGATCATGTCTTGATTGACGGCAGACATAGCTCCACCGTTCTGGACGTGCGTACACTGCGTGGTCCCAATATTGACTCTGACCATTATCTTGTCGCAGCCAAGATACGCACACGCCTCTGTGCAACGAAGAAAGTGCGCACAGTAACGGAAGGAAAGTTTGACGTCGAGAGCTGCGCATGACACAGACAGCTGATAATTTCACAACTCGACTCTCACACCTGCTAGCAGAGGGCAATCCTCGACCTAACGATGTAACCGAGCAATGGAAGCATATCTCTCACTCATTGCGTACCGCCGCTGAGGCCACTATAGGGTTCCAGCGAGCCCGCAAGAACAACTGGTACACTGAACCAAAAACGTACATGTTTTCTACGAACAAAGTTTCGTAGAAGTTCATGCTGATTTTTTCTTAGAATGTAAGAAAAATTACATGTAGTTTAAGAAAAGTTTCTTATTATATATGAAAAAATACGCTAAATTCGATTAATGTCAGTACTTCGTTCTTAAAATATAAGAACTAAAATTCGTTGATTGTTTTAGCTGAATTTGTTCTTAAATGTTAAGAATTTGTTCTTAAATTTTATGAAATTACGTACGTAAAATTTTTTACTATGATCATAAGAACTTTTTCTTATTATTACAACTTGTTTCTTAGATGTTAAGAACTTTTTAACGTGTTTACCTTACGCATAAAAGTGTTCATAAAATTCAAGAATATATTTCTTAGAATTTAAGAACTTTTTCAAGAAATGTAAGAACTTTTCTTATATTGTTCAATCAAACGTTGACAAAGCGTGAAAAACAAAATATAAATTTTTTCTTCTCCGAAAAATTTGCAAATCCTGGTATTGATTTACTAAAAGATTTAGCTGTTTATGCGTCCACCACACAAAAATAAATTGATACGAGTGCTATGATGTTTTGTGTACATGAACGTACTGATATGCGAGAGCGCGCATTGGAGCACATTATTGCATTATATCATGTGCATAAAGTGCTGTCGAATAAATTGAAGAATTCGCCTTGGAATGGGCAACATATTTGGCCACAGAGCATATTCAAGGAGAGTATGGCAGGCCAGTTGCTGAAGTGGGATGGAAAGAAGAGACTGCTAAAACGTGTTTAACATTGCTGCTGCCCCAACGCCATATAAGCCTATCGGTGAGTGCAGCAATAACTTTGTTGAAATTATAATTGTATTCCTTCTCTTTTACAGTTTTCCTCGAAAAGCTCAGTAAAGTATATTCTACAACTGATTTAAAACGCACCATCTTATGTTCTATCGATCCGACTATTAAAAAAATGGGCGCAGAAGATCAGACAGTACTAAAATTCCTCGAAGACTGCCCGAAAGGCTCGGAAACTTTAATCAACTAAATCAAATTGTAGTCAAAGAGGTGTTCAATCGTTTGTTGGGCATAGGTGCTGAATTTACTAATCAAACTATGGCTGCAGAAGCTTTGCGTGAAATTAGACGTTATCAGAAGTCAACTGAATTGCCCATCCGTTCCAGCGTTTAGTTCGTGAAATCGCTTAAGCGGAACAGAATCACTCCGCCAATACGTCAGTTGCGTGACGTACGTCAATTTTAGAGCAAATTCTATTTTGACGTATCCGTCGTATCTGGCGTTACTCATACAAACACCCGCAGTCTACTTTGCTGTCAGTTATTTCGACGTACTGACGGACTGGTTCTGCAGAACGCTTTAAGATTTCTTTTCCAATCTGCTGCTATTGGTGCTTTGCAAGAAGCATCAGAGTCATATTTCTAAGATACCAACTTGTGCGCTATTCATGCAAAACGTTCACCTTTTTATATTATTTTATCAATGATCATTATTTTTACTATTTATTATCTTAAATTCTACTTAAATAATAAATAAATAAAAGTTATAATAAAATTGCATTTCAGTAAATTTTAAGTTTTAAAGTTTTAAGAATGAGTTCGTAAATTTTAAAAATGAGTTCTTAAAAATTTAAGAACGGATTCATATGTTCTACGATGAGTTCGTATAATTCTGAATGGATTACTTATTCTACGAATCGGTTCGTACAATTTAAGAATTTGAACATACATTCTAAGAATTTGTTCGTATAATTTTAGAGTGGATTGAGATATTTCATGAATGGGTTCGTAAAATTTAAGAATTTGTTCTTACATTCTAAGTACGAGGTCGTATAATTTAAGAATGGATTGACATTTCTATTCTAAGAATGAGTTCGTACATTCTAAGAATGGGTTCTTA
>CAXKVI010000003.1:80338504-80470647 GCA_964058755.1 Campiglossa producta | reverse complement strand
AAAAAGAATTTTTCTAAACGGGGTCGCCCCTCGGCAGTAGTTTGGCAAAATCTCCGGGTGTATTTCTGCCATGAGAAGCTTCTCAGCAAAAAATTCATTTGCTTTGCAAGTGCCGTTCGGAGTCGGCAAAAAACTGTAGGTCCCGCCAACTTGAAGGAAAAACTCAAAAGCAACACACCACAAGTTGGAAAGAGAAGCTCGGTAGAAATCTCGTTAGAGGTTATGATAACCTGTTGGTATATCGCCGCCATTAGTTTTTTTTTATGTCAATTTGTACGATTTTCGCCCATTTTCAATAGCAACCTACCTTGGCCAAAAAGTAACCTGTATGTAAAATTTCTTGCAAATATCTCGATTTTGACTCAAGTTATCGTGTACACAGACGGACGGACGGACGGACAGGGGGACGGACATGCCTTAATGAATTCCTCTTTTCAACCCAAGAACTTTCATATATGGAGCTCTATATCTATCTCCATTATTTTGTGCCGTTACGTACTACCGTGAACAAAATTATAATACCCTTGTACTAGTACTAGTACGCTGGGTATAAAAGAGTTAACAAGAGATGGTTTTTCTAATAAATTTTTTGAAAGAAAAAAAACATCATTCTAGTTTTTAGATATGTTATATATGTATATTAAATAGACCTTTCTAAAACAATTTTTTTTTTAAATCGCTTGGTATTTGAAGTGTTTTCCCAGTAGAATCTTTACAGTATATGTTTTCAAAAGGTGCTTTTAATACCTTTCTAACGGTATAACAATTTTTGAAATTGGTTTATTAGTTTACGCGTGATATGAAAATATCAGAAAGTAACCAAGATATGCAGTTACTTATATTTAATTATACATCAAGTTAATACTCATTTAGCAAAAAAGTTGATCTGCTACTGGTAGTTTATCATTAAATCGAAAATTAATGGATTGATTAATTGATATTAAGTTTTCAAAAGTGAGAATTGACGTTGAAGGTTTCATCTCAAATGCGTCTCAGGTTGATATCCAACAAAATGGCTTATTGGGCTTCATACTATTCCTTCATTCCATTTCATTTGGAGTCACTCAGCCAGTGCCTTCTACTCGAATTAATAAGAAGAAGAAAATAAGTTGCCAAACTATAGTAGTTAAAACCAGTTGATGTTAGACAGGTGCGCAGCAAACACATGAATAAAGCAATTTAATTAGCAGCCAGAATAACCGAATGTGTACTGATTTATTGGATGGGTAGGTTGTTACATTGGCGACGAGGATGCGATCTTCTACAATAAAGGAATATATATAAACATTAAAATAATTAACTATTCTTGCATTTTCTGTAGTTGAAGAGGCGAGAAATCAAAAAGAATCCACGTGGCAATTTTCTTTTCGATACAGCGAACGTTATTGCATCAGCGTTCGACCAATTAAGCAGTAAAACAAGTATACCAAAAAGTTGAGACAGCAAAGGCAGTCACATCAAGCGAAAAAAATACACAAAAATTAGGTAAGTAAGCTAAAATAACTAAGATAAATCTGTTTAGAAAATCGACCATTCAATTGGTAAACGTCACACCAAGCGGAAAAAAACAAAACCACAAAAGGTAAAGAAAGCAAAATAATCAAGAAAAATCTAGTTAGAAAATCGCCATTCAATTGGTAAACGTCATTCCATTGAATTGGAAATTATGTTATGCAAAGTCTTATAGTAAAATTTACATTTTGCAGATCATTCAATTTGCAGTAGAGGTGGGCGTGTGCATGATTTTTGCAACGACACGTTCACGAAACACTGGGAAAAGTTGCTAAAACACGACACGCACGAAAAAAAATAAAACGGAATTTTTTGTTTGTTGGGTTGGAGCTGCTTCGGCCGATAACATAAAGAAATTCAAAAAGTTTTTCTTCTCTTCTACGCGTTTCAACGCTTTCGCGTCTTCATCAGGAAATCTGTATGTATATATTTTTTGGCTTTTTTTTTGTTTTTGTATATATTTGTAAATGTACTTTATGCATGGTATGTACTTATACATCTAAAGCTTATAAGGTATGTATCGACGACTGGCTGGCATGACGTACTATTTCAAAAAATCCCTATATGAATATTTGTTTAAATAACACTCTCTTTAATACTTTTTTCAGCAAAGCTCTATCTAAGAATTTGATCAAAAACAACCTATCTAGGACGTTTTTGAAAAATATTGTGAAACAGAGTGATCTTCCACTCAGCCGTCGATTTATTTTTACACATATTTTTTTAAGTATTTATATGGGGATTCATTTAAAGCTTTGTAAACCTCATAAAGCTTATAAACCAAAATGTATTCAAGAAAGTGTGATTGACAGTTAAATATATTTCTCTTGTAAGGGGCTATAATGTCAAACGAATGTAAACAAATGAATTAATCTTTTATGGTGCACCAAATGTAAATTGGGTATCATTTTCTTTTCTTTAATATTATCAATAATTAACTCTTATCTGCGATTTTTCGAAATTTTCGGTTGAATTCCAACCGTTTTTCACTGGCACTGAAATTTTTTTACTATCAATAAAATACTTCTTAATTTGCTACAGAATATAATTTCGTATTGCTAATTTGAATTAAAGGTAAGATATAAATATTTAAAATTTAAAACCAGACTTAATTTACAATTTTTTTCCAAAAAGTTTATAAACTGAAATTTTTTTTTTCAAGCGGGTTAAAATATTTTTTCTGTTTGACATTATACCCTGGTTCCGATTGAGAGCAACGTCAAATTCAAGCCCACTTTGTGGAATACATTTTGTTTAAGCCTCATAAATATCTCACTTTTCATAGTAGTTTACTAGCTTTATACATTTTATACGCTTTACAAGGCTTTTATAGCTTTAAATGAATCCCCTGTATGTATGTATATTAGGGTGATTCAAATAAAAAAATTTTGGTTTTTTTTTCAGTCTTACGCCTTGAAACTTTAGGTATTGACGAGAAAATAAGCTTTGCAAAAAATTAGCGCTCTAACTTAACCCTTTTACTAAATTTTATACGTGTTACTGTGTATGTGTGTGCAATAGTACAAAACTCAGCCATTTGAAAATGGCTGTAATTATCTTGATAGTTAAGATAATCGCGCATGGCTTACCATTTTGGAAGCTTCAAAGCTTCAACTTTAAGAGAATGTAAAAATATTTTCAAAAAAGTGTCAAAAATTAAAAGAAAATTCACTTTGAAAAAAATGCCATTTTTCACCATACAAAATGTATTGGAAAGGTCGAAAAAAATAGCCACTCCTAAGGGTTAAGTTAGAGCGCTAATTTTTTGCAAGGTTTAATTTTTTTTTACCCTCGTGAAGGGTGGATACCTTGCCGCGGTACGAGGGCTTATCGATAGCCACGGGGCTACGTTGCCCTTGTGATCATAGCTCCGCATGGCACTACATCTCGAGAGCAGCCTAGCCTCGCTGGCGCGATGACAAAGATCTACCCCCTCCCAATCCAGGGTGTTACGCGATACCGTGCCCATTGGACGTTTGCAGCCGGGAGGAAAATCGTGGCTGTAGTCGAACGGTGCCTCTCTGATACCGGACCGCCTCAGAGAGTAACCATGGTCTTACCGCGGTATGGGGCTCTGCCGTGGCGGACGACACATTCCCCTTAATCCACCCTTGACCCCAAGCTGGCCGTGTCCGGCGAGGGGTCGTATGAACAAGATGAATACAACTCAAAATTCAAAACAATCAATAACTTCGTTTACTCCGCAGCAGAGGAGAACTATGCTGGAGCAAGAGAATCACAACGCCGGAGGACAAACTCTATTTCAAAGTCAACTGGGGGACCGACAACGATGGTAACTACGGGTCGGTCATCCTCGAAACTGCTAGCAAGTGAGAGTGACTTGATGAAAGCCAGCAGCAGTGCGGCTGCACACGCAGGTAAGCAGAAAACGGCAGATGCTAAACTTCCATCAAGCGCCGGCACGAACATCAACCTCTCAATGTATGTGGCAATGGTCTCGGGACCTGGCCTCAGTGATCCGAAAGAGAAGGAAGACGCAACTAAGCTTCTATCAAAGGGAGAGACCGCGATGGCAACTACGGGTCTGAACTCCTCCCAAAAGACATCTCCCCGACGATTTGCGTACTGGGATAAAAGGAAGGCTGCAAGGATCCTGAAGAAATATGAGGGAGCATCGCAGGATACACTATCGCTGAATGAAAGGAAGATGGTGGAGAAAGCGAAAGCTCTGATACCAAATTTCCAAAGGCCCTATGCGCCTAAAAGGCTGAACGGGAATCCCATCAAACGCCAGAGATCGGACGGAGAGGTGGATCCCCATCCGAAGCGGCATCAGAATATCCCAGTAGTGGGCAAACCCAGCTTTGCTGAAGTGACCAAGGACAGGATCCTTATAGGTGTCATTGATCGAGGCAACGACCGTTGGTCCATCCCTAGAGATCGGTGGCTGTATGTCCGGAACGAAATTGGCAGGGCCCTTCTCGACATATGGCGTGAGTCTCCGGGTAGTCCGCCGCCTGGTACAGACGCGGGTTGGCACCAGGGTCAGATTAAAGTTTTCGCGTGTGAGGATGCAAGAACTGTTGCACTGTACAAGGCAGCAGTTGCAAGACTGGGTGAAGTCTACCCAGGGGCAAAAATCGAGGTCGTCGACTGGAAGGACATTCCGGCCCGGCCAAGGGCAAGGGCATGGATTCCTGCCATCCCTGCTGAACCGGAGAATATTCTTGAGATGCTGCAGGCCTGGAATCCGTCTCTCCCGACGCAGGACTGGAGTGTCAATCTGGTCGAGGGCGAGGTTGGGCCTCATAGACAGGTGGTTTTAACTTTGAATAAGGAGGCACTCGAGCCCCTTAAACGGTGCAACGGACGAGTGCATTATGGAATGGGTCAGATCGTGATCCACGTATACCGTGGCGATGCACAACGCGCTGCCATTCCGGCCGCTTCGAAGGACTCGGAAATCGAAGGACCAGAAGAGGAGGCAGGGGTGTCAGACGCGGAAAGTATGGTATCCGCCACGTCAAATTGCGAGGAAGCCGTGAACGACTCGGCGATGGAAGATAGACAGTAGAGATTCCGCCACGCCAAATCGTGCAGATAAATTGTCGTTGAGAGATAGGCCCCGGGACGGGGTAGACCTCCACGACGGTACGACGGTGGTAGGGAAGTCTGAGCGCTCTCATGTTGGTGGTGCTTCAGATTAACCTGCACAAATCTAAAGCAGCCTCAGCTGCCCTAAGCAGTCGTCTTTATAGAGGCGACGTAGACGTGGTCCTTATCCAAGAACCCTGGGTTAATAGCTCAAGGATCTGTGGATTGGGGGCTAAGGGGTACAAGCTCATCCGAGCTAATGAGGAGGGCAAGGTCAGAACCTGTATCTTGGTCAAGTCTGAGCTGAACACCTTTCTCTTACCCAACTATTCAAATGGTGACGTTACAGCTGCCAGCTTAACGGTCGGCAGCACCAGCCTGACGATGGCGTCGGTCTACATGCCCTATGACGCCGAAGAACCTCCTCCACAAAAGGAGGTGAAAGATCTGGTGGAAAATTGGGTAACGAGCCTACTTTTATAACTGAAGCTCGTAGGGAGGTCATAGACCTCACTATTTGTAGCGAAGGCGCTTATGAGTGGGTTAGGAAATGGCGTGTTCTTGAGGAGCATTCATTTTCCGACCACCGGTACATAGAAATTGCCTTAGATTTTTCTGTTGAGCAGCCAGTTATGAAACGCAATCCACGCAACACTAATTGGCAGCTACATAATCAAATATTAGTTAGGGACCTACCAGTGTTACCCCCACAAGCTCCATCATCAGTAGGAGAACTGGATGATCTGGTTGCGACCTTTACAACGGCGCTCTCAAATGCCCTAGAGCAGGCTTGTCCAGTGCCGAAACCACGCGGTAAACATAGACCACACTGGTGGTCCTACGACCTGGATTCGCTCCGCAAGTCCTGCAGGAAGCAATTTAATAGGGCCAAGAGCCTCGGTACGGAGCCTGAATGGCTCGAATATAAAGTTAAACTGAGGGCCTATAAAATGGCCCTAAGGCAGGCGAAGAGAACTTCGTGGAGAGATTTCTGCACCGGGGTCGAAAAGGTCGATGATACGGCGAGACTTAGACGAGTGCTCTCAAAAACTCAAACAGCCATTAGCTATTTGCGGAAGCCTGACGGATCGTGGACTAGCACGGAAGGGGAAACCCTGGAGCTGCTATTGAATACACACTTTCCGGGGGACTTGCATGAAGCACCTTTAGCATCTGCAACAAATATGGCAGTGAATATACCCATCACGGAGGAAAGGGTAAGGTGGGCGATCAAAAGCTTTGAGCCGTTCAAGGCTGCTGGGCCAGACGGGATTTTCCCCGCACAACTCATAAACACGTTGGAAACATCGGCTAAATGGCTGGTATTTCTCTTTTCAGCCTGCCTGGCTCTCAACTACATTCCGCACTCCTGGAGAAGCGCCAAGGTAGTCTTTATTCCTAAGGCTGGGAAGGCCTAATTGATGAGCTACTAAAGGGAAGGCAAATAGTTGCTACACTGGGCACAGTTGATTTCTCACGCTATGTCACAAGAGGAACGCCTCAGGGTGGTGTTCTCTCTCCGCTTTTATGGAACCTCACTGTAAACTCGTTGCTACGAGGCACAAGCTGGGGGGGCGGGAGGATAGTTGCATATGCAGACGATTTAGCTATTGCATACAGGGACCAATTCCCACAAACCCTGTGTGACTTGATGCAAGTAGCACTGCGAGCAGTTTCCTCGTGGTCATCTCGCTGCGGACTTAATATTAACCCGGGAAAAGTGGAGCTTGTCCTTTATACTAACCGGTACAAAATACCAACGCTAAGCCTACCAGAACTAAATGGCGTGCGCCTGAACTTGGCTGACAAAACACAATTCCTAGGCATAGTTCTGGATAGAAAGCTTAACTGGAAGGAGAATGTCATCCAGCGCCAGAGGAAAGCGTGCATTGCACTTTACACCTGTAAAAGAGCCATTGGCAAAAAATGGGGGCTCAGTCCCAAAATCTGCAGATGGATTTACACTGCGATAATCCGGCCAATTATGCTGTATGGAGTCGTGGTATGGTGGCCTGCGCTGAGCAAGGCAGCCAACCTAAACCTGTTAGGTAAAGTCCACAGATCTAGCATGATCTGTATAAGCGGCGCGTTGAGAACAACGCCCAACGAAGCTCTCCAGGCCATTCTTGGCATTTTGCCACTCGATCTGGAAGGGTACCGGGCAGCGGCAGCATCGGCTCTTCGTCTAAGGGAAACTTCCGGCTGGGGCGCAGGCACTACTGGACACTCCGGTATTCTGGATTCTTACAGCTTTCTCCCTCCGAGCACGGACCGTTGTGCAACCACAACAGTCGGAGATAGCTGGTTCAGAATAAACATTCCCAGCAGGGAAGACTGGGAGAGGACGGATCGGTGTCCTGCTACTAATGGCGGCATTTCCATATACACCGACGGTTCGAAGTTGGCCTTCCTTCAGACTGCCTGATCATTGCAGCGTCTTCCAGGGTGAGGTCTCAGCAATCATGGACGCCGCGGCTTGGATAGGGCAACACGCTATCGGACAGAATATCGTTATTTTCAGCGATAGCCAAGCGGCAGTCAAATCCCTTGGCTCTTACTTGTTCAACTCTGAACTGACGCTCAGCTGTCGTCGATCTCTTCAGGAGATGGCCCAACAGAACCGCGTGAGCCTCACATGGGTCCCGGGACACAGGGACATTGAGGGAAACTGTAGGGCAGACGAACTTGCTAGGCAGGGCACGACCAAGCAGGTTCTTCAGGATAAAGAACGCTTAGGTATGCCCTTTGCCACATGCAAGCTAATGCTGAAGGAGCATACACTCCGACAAGCCAATGAAAGATGGCTTTTATCGCCAGGGTGCCGAGTATCCAAACAATCCTGGCCAAAATGGGATATTAAAAGATCTAAATATATTTACACCCTAAGAAGAAGGGATATATCTATATTAATAGTGGTTTTAACCGGGCACTGCCTTATTGGAAGGCACGCAGCAAGGCTGGGTGCACCCTACCGACGATGCTGTAGGAGTTGCAAAGATGATGAGGAGGAGGAAACGGTGGAGCATCTCATCTGCAACTGCCCGGCTTTAAGCGGCGCGAGAAGGCGCTTTTTCGGAGTTCCCTTCCTGGATAGCCTTCGCCAGGTAGCGGAGCTGGACATAAAGTACTTGATGGCTTTCATCAAGTCATCTAAATGGTTCGAGGAGGAGTAACGGTGTCGGTTTTAGGAGTGTCAGCCCCGGGATTCTGCTATGTGGAGAGTCCCAATAGCACTGGGATTTTCCATATGGCCGGGTCCCGGGACTGACTTTCCTAGTGTTGATGGTATCACAACGGGCCTTTTAATACTGGCCTAGGTGTGCCTTTGCGGCAGCCACTTCTACCTAACCTAACCTTCAGTCTTACGCCTTGAAACTTTATGTATTGACGAGAAAATAAGCTTTGCAAAAAATTAGCGCTCTAACTTAACCCTTTTACTAAATTTTATACGTGTTACTGTGTATGTGTGTGCAATAGTACAAAACTCAGCCATTTGAAAATGGCTGTAATTATCTTGATAGTTAAGATAATCGCGCATGGCTTACCATTTTGGAAGCTTCAAAGCTTCAACTTTAAGAGAATGTAAAAATTTTTTCAAAAAAGTGTCAAAAATTAAAAGAAAATTCACTTTGAAAAAAATGCCATTTTTCACCATACAAAATGTATTGGAAAGGTCGAAAAAAATAGCCACTCCTAAGGGTTAAGTTAGAGCGCTAATTTTTTGCAAGGTTTTATTTCTCATCAATACTTAACTGTTTAGGGGGTAAGACCAAGTCGACATTTTTTTTGAATCACCCTAAAAACACTCGCGGTTACTTTTAAACAATCAATTCAAAGTTTTTATTAATTTTTAGAGTATTTTAAAGTTAGAAATATTTAAATTACATTTCTAGAATTTTAATTGTAACGCGCTCGCTTTTTTGCGGGTGTGAATTTTCATTCCTCTACTTCAACTGAACTATTCGTTTTTTCGAACGCCAAACGCTTCGCTCAATTTTGTGGGTTGTTAACGATTAACCCTTAGTTAAAACATTGTATGGGTTGCCAAATATACTTCTATCTTGCAGGCCATACTGGTACTTATCTTAACCTAAATTCCATCCCACAACCGGCCGTCCTGTCAGGTTATTCGACCCTGAATAACTAGGACCACGGCTTCATGTTTTCGGCTATGGTTGTTATTTTCAACGGTCCCTCTTGGTTGCCGATCTTCTCTACCTCATATCTACCGTGGTTCAACTTGGCGGTTACCCTATACAGCCTCAGATATTTTGGTCTCAACTTCATGGCAGTGCCGAATTGAGTTTTCTTAATAGCATCTAAATCATTGATTTTATATGTCGCTTCTATTTTTCTGTTCTTATTGGAAGTTTTACAGTTCTCCTTTTGTAATTTGCTTATATTCTCCTGGGCTTCTTCCCTTACTAAGTCCCTTTCTTCATCTAGATTCTCTACTATTAAGTCGTTTAATATTTGACCCAAATCCGGGTAATCATTAACCCGCATGTCTAATCCGGTAAGTATTTTGAAAGGCGTTGCTTTGGTACTGCGTGGTATAGTGTTGTTCAGCACCTGTTGCACTTTAGCCACATGGTTGTACCCCGTAGATTGGTCGGATATAGCCACGTAAACTTCGAAAACCCATCAACTACCACTAGGATATGATTATACTTTTTCTTTGTTTCGGTTAACGGCCCCACATGGTCTACGTGATACGTCCCTAATGGTTCACACACTTTATCGATAGGAGTCAGAAACCAGAAACGCGAAATGGTTTTTATCAATCAAGAGACGTTACCTTTGAAATTTTGTTTAAAAAACATACTGTTATGAAACCTTTTAGCGTGTCCACTATGGGTTGACAATTGTTTGATATTTGTACCATGTTTAGATGGTGACGAGTAGAAGGAGTTGATGTCTGCCCGTGTGCGTCTCGCTGTCCCGTAGCTTCAGCCACTAATGTGGATTCGTCGAAGCAGATACCAACAAAATCACAACTTATGACAAACCCAAGGCTTAACCAGAAAAAATATTTATACGCACACGTAAGGGTTCAGGGGATTTGTTTCCACAGCGCTTTCAATGACCAAAACAAAAAAATTTCATATTTTAGCTAAAGCTACATACTACCTTTTTCCAATTAGGCGGTTGTACTTCCTATTTCCTTACCGCTCGTTACCCACCCTCCATGACTCTTCAGATGGTAGCGAAGAGTCCCAATATAAAATTACAACAACTAAATTTCAGACCATATTAGGCAATCAATTAACAATCCATTTTATTTAAATAATAAATTACTCAACTAATAAGAAAATTTAATGGAAAAATCGAATTCATACTATTTTAGTATTAAAAAGTAAGAAAAGTACTTAATTTGTAAATGTTCTAACACTTATAGGAACAATGTGAAAATGGAACACTTTCAAATAACAAGCCTACTATATGCCTACTCAAATATGCGAACACTATAGGAACACTGTGAAAACGGAACAAATTTAAATAATAAGCCTACTACTATTGAAACCGTGATATTAGAAAAGTGAAGTGTCACATATTCAAATTTGAATTTAGTCAAATCTACTTTGGTCAATTAAAATTTTAATTTAATGACGATATTGATTTAATTAAAAGAAAATAAATATGTATTTGGTTTTAATAGAAAAAATATTTATGTATAATGTTTCATTTTTCAAACCGTTTCCCTAGTTCTCACGCCGCTCTTAACTTCCACTGATCTCAATGAGACACTTAATGACCATTAAGGGCGGTTATTAAAACATAAAAAAAACTATAAAGAAAATTAAGAATAAAAATTGAAGAAACTTACGTGCATTTTTGTTGCAGGAACACGTTGAAGGCCTTCGACGATCTTCTGCACAGCTGAAATCATAATTTTTCTCACAAACACATTATATTCCTTATACCATGTTCTTATAAAAGGTTTATTTTCACTGACTTTGCATACTTTTTAGTATGTTAAGTTTCGAACTTCCAATGATCGTCGATACGATATTGGAAATTTCTCTCTATGACTCACTTATTTCACTGTTCCAATATCACGTTTTCTTTCTCTATTTTAGTTTATGTATCCTAAATTTTTTCTTTAGGTTTTTTTTTAAGCAAAATTAATTTTCTCTATTTTTACATTCTGAAACGATTTATAACTATTATATTTTTTTTTAAACTATTTTTATTATTAGATATTTTTAACATATTTTCTCTTCTTCGTTTTTTTTTCTCTCAAAATTTCTTTGTAATAAGTATATTTTTTTTCCCGTTTCCTATTTTAATTCCTTCAATCTCGAGAAAGAAACAAATAACTTAGCGACTTGCCTATAAAGAACCGACGATAAAACTAATTGGAACTTTTCTTATTTTTATATTGAGACTTGGAATGGAAGTTTTTTTTTTTCACGAAATTTAAGTTAAAGAGGAAAATTCTCTTCGTTCTTTTCTCGATGTGTACATATGTACAATATATTTTTTTGTATTTTAGCATACGCAATATGCATGATATAAAAAAAACTCTATACTTTACAATTTAAAATTTAGAGTTTCGAACAGCTTTCGAAATGGTTTTTAAAACTGAATTTTAAGAAAAAAAAAGAACTATATGGTGCATGCCACTTGCAACTCCGCGATTAACCACATTTCACGCTCGGGGTTCAGCTACTTAGCCTGGTAAATCCACAGTAAATCCGCCTCCATATATTTTAAGAATTAAAGATGACTTTCAGCAATCAGGAACATGAGGTACAGCCGGAACACTTTATTGATGGGGTTAGAGTTTTTTTTCTGCTCGTTTTACGAGTATAATATTTTATATATTAATGCGAAGCGACCGAGTTTCCCATAAGGGATTTTTTTAATTAAAAATTTTAAATGTCAATGGTTAAACTGTACAACTTTACTGCATTGGTACATGCCGATCGCGTAACTTATTAATCCTCGCACAACTGGAACCTTACTTACAATCCTTTTTCTTTGACTTTATCCACAGGAAGAGAGCGAAAAAGACCAGTACCGCCCCTTATATAGGCCCGGAAGAGGGTGGTGTGATTTTGTAAGAAGAGGAAAATAGATATAAAACTTAACGAAAGTTCACTATGGCTGTCTTTTTACAGTGTTTTTAGTAGCCAGTCCTTGGCACAACACAACTTAACTTTTCTTAACCCTTGCTTGCCTTAATGTCTTTGCCGTGATACCAGCCCATTTTACCATTACTTAGATCTTTCAATTGGTACATATTATTACCTTTGGTGGCAACAACCGATGCTTTTACGAAGACGGGTGCCAGCTTAGCATTAAACCTTTTCGCGCTATCGCTCGAAACAAAATTTCGACGGTATACCTCATCACCTACTTTAAACGTTTTTAATCGGCTTCGCAGATTATATCGTTGAGCTGATTTTTCAAATGCGGTCTGGATGTTTTGGACCAACTCAGTACGCGCGAGTCGGAGCTTGTCAGCTCTGTCTATTACAACATCCCCTCCCAAAGACTCGAGCGTACGCAGCAGTTTGTAATCATCGGCATGGCTAAGCATCTGTTGTCCAAACAGGGCGTAATACGGCGTACAGCCAATGGTTTGATGGTACGCTGACCTAAGAGCTTCCGCTATCAATGGGATGTTTTTATCCCAGTTAATTTGATCAGTTTTAAGGTATGATCTGATACCAGCAATAACGGAGCGATTGACCTGCTCGCTCGCATTAGCTTGTGGGCTATATAATGCGGTAAATGAATGTTTAATACCTCTCAAAGACAAACAATTTTCAAATTGGACTGATTTAAATTGGCTTCCGTTATCAGATACGATACACTCAGGTGTACCGAAAAGGGGAAAAATATTTTCTTCTAAAAATGTGCATATAGGAGTGGCCGTGAACTTTTTTATAGGTTTGAGAAAAGGGAATTTGGTTAAGTGATCCAAAACTATAAGTATGCCTATATTGCCTTGTTTAGAACGAGGATACGGACCTAAAAGATCAATGTATAATCTTTGGATCGGTCGGACGGAATTAAGATTTGCTGCCATCGGTGGACGAAGAACTGTATTGGTCGACTTACTCTGCTGGCAAGTATCGCATCGAGAAATAAAAGTTTTAACGCCATTTATCATAGAAGGCCAATAGAAATTTGCGCGGAGACGACCTAAAGTTTTACCGATGCCTCCGTGGCACTTATTTGGGGGACAATGGGCTCTTTCTAGGGTATCTTGAATTAAGGACTTCGGAATCCAAAGTTTCCAACACAAAACTTCTTGGTCTTCAATACCATTCGCATGCTCTGTTCGCTTATATATTTTATTGTCTTTTATCTGCAAGTCCGGCAATTTACTTTGGGACTCACTTATTGTTTGCTTTAACTTTTCATATTCCTCTGAGTTGAAAGCATTTGATTCTAAATCAATTTGAGGAAATAGGCAAACTTCACCCAGCTCGTCAAAGTTTTGTCGTGACAGTGCATCTGGAACAACATTTTGCGAGCCACGCCTATGTTCGATTTTAAAACGGTAGCCCTGGAGCTTGAGCGACCAACGAGCTAACCTGCCGCTTAAATCCTTTTGTTTCATCAGCCACTGCAAACTAGCATGGTCGGTAATTATAGTGAAGTCCTGGCCTTCAACATACGCGCGAAACTTCTTCACACTAAGGATGGCTGCCAGACACTCAAGCTCAGTCACGCTATAATTACTTTGAGCACGATTCAACTTTTGCGAAAAATAGGCACCTGGCACTTCTACTCCATCTTCATTCAGTTGTGCCAAAACTGCCCCTACACCTAGTTTGCTGGCATCGCATTGTATAAGGAATGGTTTATCGTAATTGGCATTTGAAAATATTGGAGCTGATGAAAGCAAATTTTTAAGTAAGTCAAACGACTTTTGTGCTTCCTCAGTCCATTTAAAACCTTTTGACTTCTTGAGCAAGTTAGTCATTGGGGTTGTAACTGTGGCAAAGTTTGGTACGAATCGCCTATACCAACCAGTCATACCCAGAAATCTACGCAATTGTTTGATAGTGGTTGGTTGCGGATATTGCGTAACGGCGGAGATCTTATCTGGATCCGTTCGCAATGTACCATTTCCTACGATGTACCCCAAGTATTTTACCTCGCGAAGACAAAACTTACTTTTTTCGATGTTAATCGTTAAACCTGCGTTTCGTAAATGATATGCAACATCTGACAAAGTTTTCATATGAGCTTCAAACGTTTCGGATATAATTAGTAAATCGTCAAGATAGACGAACACACTTTCTCTTAATTTGGGTGGAATCACGCGATCCATGAGCCTGCACAAGGCCTGGGGAGCGTTGCATAAGCCAAAGGGCATTACGCGATATCTGTATAAAGGACGGTTTGGTACCGTGAAACAGGTTAAATCTCTACATTTTTCCGACAATGGAATTTGCCAAAATGCTCGCCTTAAATCGAGCGAAGAAATAAACTCGGCTTTTGGTAAGCGACTGAGTATCCCATCTATGTGGGGTAAGGGGTAAGCGTCTTTGATAGTGACGCTGTTTACCTTGCGTGAATCCAAACACAGACGGACTTTTTCACCTTTACGGACTAAGACGACCGGACTCGACCACGGACTGTTGGGTGATTCTTCAATTATTCCCGATTTCAGCATTTCATCTATCTCCCTGTGAACTAGCTTCTCAACGGCAGGAGAGATAGGAAAATATCGCTGTTTTAGCGGACGGACATTAGGTTCCAATTCGATAACATGTTCTATTAAATTAGTTTTACCAAGGCCCTCTTTGGCAAATGAAGGGAATAAATCCTTAACTACTTGCAATCGCTTATGTTGCTCATACGCCAAGGTGTGCATATTATTTTCGCCGCTACTAACATCATGTTTTGTTTCGCTGCTTTCGCAGTTAATTTGACTAATTAAATGTGGTGCTATGTTAAATTTCAACCAAAAATCTATACCCAATATTAAATTTTGTTTTAGACTTGGCACAATGTAAAAAAGTAAGCGTTCAGTTTTGCCTTTATAGGTAACGTCAAAGAAATATGTACCAAACACAATTTGTTGGTTGCCATCAGCCGTTTGTACCGAAGAATAATGTTTGGTATTGATGTTTTTGTCAGCACAGACCTTTTTTGCCAAGTTATTGCCAATACACGACACTTGGGCTCCACTATCTAGCAAAGCTAAATGCGTGTCATTTAGAAGGTTTATTTCGGCATATGGTCAATGAACATATCAAGTTATTAAGGTTTTTTCGCCCAGATTTTACTTTTTTCCAAAACTCATTCGCGCGATTTGCAGAGCGCGATTTATTAGGTATATTAATTATATTTTCAGGTTTATCAAAAATTTCTTTTCTTTTCTCTTGGTAAAACTTTAAGCGTTCATTATAGGGTATTAAATGACGTAATTCTGGTTTATATTGATTAAAAAAATTGGTATTGGTAGGTAAATATTTGGTTACTTTTTGCGAGGAACCGCTTTCGAATCCTCGCTCGCTTTCAAGTTTCCCGAAGCACACCTAGTACAATTTGGTTTATAAATTTCAACACTGCCACAACCGTAACAAAAGATCGTGCGTTCTTCTACATAATCAAAATAACGGTGTCCCTCCTTTCGGCAGTTCCAACACATGAGTTTGGTGTCACTTATACGACGTGTAACTTCGTCAATTTCGATTGGACCTTCTACAATGTCGTTTTCAATTTCCTCTTCTAACTCTATTTCGTTTATTTGTCGGCGATTAGCAGGATTGCGGTATGAAGCTGGCAAGGGGTTGGTATTGGTAGCAGCAGGCTGCCTGGCAATCTCTTGCAACAAGCTTTCATGCTTAATGCACAACTCTCTTAATCTGGCTACAGAGGGAATCGAGACATATAATAATTGCTGCCTCAAACGCGGTCTTAAGCCCCTTTGTAGAACTTCGACAAGTTCCGTCTCCGGCAGTGGACTACTCAAGTTTTCAGCAATTTTAAAACCGGCATTTCGATATTCATCGAAACTTTCCGACATACCTTGCTTGCGCATACGTATGGCTTCTTTTATATCCGTGTCGGTACGGTGTTGAGCAAAATGAGTTCGCAAAGCTTGGCAAAGATTTGGCCAAACGACGCGATCTACTGAACGCCTATAGCGCCAATACCAATCTTTGGCTTCATTCGCAAAAACACTTTGCACATGTTCGCAAAAAAGTGTAAAGTTCCCGCCGAGGGTGTCTATTACCTGCGACTCAACCCTGTAGATGAAGTTTTCTACAGACAAGCGGTTCGAGCCATCAAACTTGATATCCCAATTCGATATAAGACTTGCAATTTTTCCCGAATTGGTTACGTGTGAGATGTCACTAAGACGAGCGGAACCTACATTAAAAGGGTGTTGGTGTGTGTTTGCATGCATATGCATATGTGCATGAGGGGTTGCGTTACGACTATTCGCAAAATCAGGTGGGTCTTGTGGCCAATCAACTATAGGGGGTAAACTTTGGGGGTTGTTTTGTACAGGTTGCAGCGTTGCGCTCTGTAATCTAGTAATGAGGTTATTCACGGATTGATCTAAGCGTTGCTCTATTTGTGTAAACCTAGATTCAAAGTTCTCAAGCAAAGTTGCTTGTCGTGCAGCTACAACGGCCTTGACCATACTACGAATCCTAGTATCGTCGTTTTGGGAATCATTATTGGAGGTATTATTGGTAGCAATTGGACCGGTGTTTTCTTGTTGTTGTTGTTGAGTATTGTTGCCTATAGCTCCTTGTTGCTGCCTACTTGCTTGTTCTTCTATAGAAAGAGGCTGTGCTGGTTGTATGGAATCACGCGATCCATCTACTTGTGGGATGGATGACCTTTCCAGACCATCGGCCATACTGGTTTCTGGATTCGCTGATTGTGATCGTGTGGTGATGTTATATTGCCGGGGTCTAAAATCTCTAGAGCTACACCGTGCTCTACACTGCGGACAAGAGGAATTCCTTTTAAGCCAACTTATCAGGCAAGTACGGTGAAACTTGTGGTTGCAAGCAGTTCGAAGAGCATCAGAGTGTAAAGTAAAAAACTCTCGACAAATGGTACAAAAATTGTTCGAACTTTGACCCGGTGGTAAATAATCATTACTGTGCCTCAACGGCATATCGAAATTAAAAAAAAGTATATATGTATATGTACGCAAATTAAAAAAAAATATTTAGGTAAAATATCTATCAAAACAAATGTAAAAAAAATATTTCTCAAATGTTCAAAAATATGTACTTAAACTTCGAAAAGATATTTAAGAAAAATATCTATAAAAAAATAAAAAAATAAATTTTAATTTTTTTTTCAAAAAGTTTTAAAAAAGTATTTAAGGAAAATATCTTTAAAAAAGGTAACCAAAAAAAAAATTTTTATTTTCAAAAAGAGTTCAAATATAATTATGGTCTTACTGTTGTTGTACTCTTTAGTTGTTGTTATTTGTTTTATTATTTAAAAGGTAAAAGGCATATGTTTAACTTTTGCATAGTTTAAGCTTGTCGTTGTGTGGGTACATGAAATCTTCATGTATTCCTACTTGCAACAACAAAAGCTTGGTGGAAATATGGCCATTTAAACATATTAAAACGGAGTCCTATTCTCAAATGGTAATTAAAACATGCATCAAGCTTATTGAAACTAAATCCAAAATGAGTTTTCAAACTACGAAAAATATATCAGTTTTATTGGCAACTAGGGTCTATACTATTGATACGGTTAGTGCGACGTGAATATATCCTATCGCTTGAGACTAAATTCCAATTACCAATGGTAAAAGACCGATGCTGCGCTTATTTATATTTAACTTGCAAAAAAAAAATCCCTACAGGACAAAATAATTATTTGTAGAACCCCTAAAAGATTTAAAAAGTAAACAAAATTTGTTGTTGTTATTTCTACGTCTAGGGGCCCTACGTTGGGCGCCATTTTCTGTTATGAAACCTTTTAGCGTGTCCACTATGGGTTGACAATTGTTTGATATTTGTACCATGTTTAGATGGTGACGAGTAGAAGGAGTTGATGTCTGCCCGTGTGCGTCTCGCTGTCCCGTAGCTTCAGCCACTAATGTGGATTCGTCGAAGCAGATACCAACAAAATCACCACTTATGACAAACCCAAGGCTTAACCAGAAAAAATATTTATACGCACACGTAAGGGTTCAGGGGATTTGTTTCCACAGCGCTTTCAATGACCAAAACAAAAAAAATTCATATTTTAGCTAAAGCTACATACTACCTTTTTCCAATTAGGCGGTTGTACTTCCTATTTCCTCACCGCTCGTTACCCACCCTCCATGACTCTTCAGATGGTAGCGAAGAGTCCCAATATAAAATTACAACAACTAAATTTCAGACCATATTAGGCAATCAATTAACAATCCATTTTATTTAAATAATAAATTACTCAACTAATAAGAAAATTTAATGGAAAAATCGAATTCATACTATTTTAGTATTAAAAAGTAAAAAAAGTACTTAATTTGTAAATGTCCTAACACTTATAGGAACAATGTGAAAATGGAACACTTTCAAATAACAAGCCTACTATATGCCTACTCAAATATGTGAACACTATAGGAACACTGTAAAAACGGAACAAATTTAAATAATAAGCCTACTACTATTGAAACCGTGATATTAGAAAAGTGCAGTGTCACATATTCAAATTTGAATTTAGTCAAATCTACTTTGGTCAATTAAAATTTTAATTTAATGACGATATTGATTTAATTAAAAGAAAATAAATATGTATTTGGTTTTAATAGAAAAAATATTTATATATAATGTTTCATTTTTCAAACCGTTTCCCTAGTTCTCACGCCGCTCTTAACTTCCACTGATCTCAATGAGACACTTAATGATCATTAAGGGCGGTTATTAAAACATAAAAAAAACTATAAAGAAAATTAAGAATAAAAATTGAGGAAACTTACGTGCATTTTTGTTGCAGGAACACGTTGAAGGCCTTCGACGATCTGCTGCACAGCTGAAATCATAATTTTTCTCACAAACACATTATATTCCTTATACCATGTTCCTATAAAAGGTTTATTTTCACTGACTTTGCATACTTTTTAGTATGTTAAGTCGATACGATATTGGAAATTTCTCTCTATAACTCGCTTATTTCACTGTTCCAATATCACGTTTTCTTTCTCTATTTTAGTTTATGTATCCATAATTTTTTCTTTAGGTTTTTTTTTTAAGCAAAATTAATTTTCTCTATTTTTACATTCTGAAACGATTTATAACTATTATATTTTTTTTTAAACTATTTTTATTATTAGATATTTTTAACATATTTTCTCTTCTTCGTTTTTTTTTTTCTCTCAAAATTTCTTTGTAATAACTATATTTTTTTTTCCCGTTTCCCATTTTAATTCCTTCAATCTCGAGAAAGAAACAAATAACTTAGCGACTTGCCTATAAAGAACCGACGATAAAACTAATTGGAACTTTTCTTATTTTTATATTGAGACTTGGAATGGAAGTTTTTTTTTTCACGAAATTTAAGTTAAAGAGGAAAATTCTCTTCGTTCTTTTCTCGATGTGTACATATGTACAATATATTTTTTTGTATTTTAGCATACGCAATATGCATGACATAAAAAAAACTCTATACTTTACAATTTAAAATTTAGAGTTTCGAACAGCTTTCGAAATGGTTTTTAAAACTGAATTTTAAGAAAAAAAAGAACTATATGGTGCATGCCACTTGCAACTCCGCGATTAACCACATTTCACGATCGGGGTTCAGCTACTTAGCCTGGTAAATCCACAGTAAATCCGCCTCCATATATTTTAAGAATTAAAGATGACTTTCAGCAATCAGGAACATGAGGTACAGCCGGAACCCTTTACTGATGGGGTTAGAGTTTTTTTTCTGCTCGTTTTACGAGTATAATATTTTATATATTAATGCGAAGCGACCGAGTTTTCCATAAGGGATTTTTTTAATTAAAAATTTTAAATGTCAATGGTTAAACTGTACAACTTTACTGCATTGGTACATGCCGATCGCGTAACTTTTCAATCCTCGCACAACTGGAACCTTACTTACAATCCTTATTCTTTGACTTTATCCACAGGAAGAGAGCGAAAAAGACCAGTACCGCCCCTTATATAGGCCCGGAAAAGGGTGGTGTGATTTTGTAAGAAGAGGAAAATAGATATAAAACTTAACGAAGGTTCACTATGGCTGTCTTTTTACAGTGTTTTTAGTAGCCAGTCCTTGGCACAACTTTTTCTTAACCCTTGCTTGCCTTAATGTCTTTGCCGTGATACCAGCCTATTTTACCATTACTTAGATCTTTCAATTGGTACATATTATTACCTTTGGTGGCAACAACCGATGCTTTTACGAAGATGGGTGCCAGCTTAGCATTAAACCTTTTCGCGCTATCGCTCAAGACAAAATTTCGACGGTATACCTCATCACCTACTTTAAACGTTTTTAATCGGCTTCGCAGATTATATCGTTGAGCTGACTTTTCAAATGCGGTCTGGATGTTTTGGACCAACTCAGTACGCGCGAGTCGGAGCTTGTCAGCTCTGTCTATTACAATACACATATGAGTACTTTAAAATATAAAATTTATTTCATTTCAATGCTTTGTAGAACAAATTAAAGTTTATTGAACTAAATTAAAAAAAAAAAAGATTTGTATTGTATACTTTAACACAAATGTTATATAAATATAATATAAATACATATTTATTTCAAAAAGTATTTTAATAATATTAAAGCGTCTATAGTATCATCTGAAAGACTGGATCTCAACTTGTTACATATATAACTAGCAGTTGAGAAACATCTTTCACACTCCACACTTGTAAGGGAGACTGTTAATAGCATATCATATACCATTTGTAAATGTACTCCACGAGATCCGCCAGATAGAAAAATGTCTATTTCCTTTGAAATAATATCGCTGACATTTAGAACTCTTGAAGAGCGTTGTACGTCATCAGGCCTAGAGCACCTTTCAAGGGCACTTTGTATTTTACTTAATAAGCAATGACTTTCATCTTCATCTAAATATGCCACTTCGAAAAATTCATCATCTTCAAGGCGCCTTGAAGCAAACCGTTCTAAAATTTTAACTATTTCTCTTTTTACTAATAATAAATTAAATTGACATAGATCATCAAGCTCCGAAGGCAAATTTGGATTTGTTAAAAAACTGAAAATTGAGGAGTAAATATTTCTACGCTGTATAATACGACTTTTCAATGTCTTTAAAAACTCCTTTCCAAAAAAGGTGTTTGCCTCCGAAACTTCTTTTAGCATAAATGATATTGCAGCATCCGCTTTACACAAATTCATGTCGGAATGGCACAGAGCTTCCACAGTTAATTGGATAGGCTTTAAAACATCTAAAATTTGTTGCATGACACTTATATCCTTGTCAGACACTGAATTTATTTTAAGAGCAATAAGAGTTTTCTTAATGGACGTTTCAACCAACATAAAACGTTCAAGCAAGCAGATCCTACTGTTCAAGCGAGTCTTGCAATCAATTATTAGCTTCAGCTCTTTGTCATGGTCTTCTTTTATATATTTTTGCAAAATATCGTTCTTGGTGGGCGATTTTCTAAACATGCGTACTATTTTCCGAATACGCTCGATAGTTGGTTTTATGTTTGCTAAATCTTTCATTTCAGAAAACTTTATTTTTGCTGATTAAAAGGCCATCATACTGGTCATCTTCTTCATCTTCACTGTTTGATTCATCCATCGACTCGTCATCGGTAAAATGTACTGTTTTGGTCGCATATAAGACATCAAGTACAGCTACACAGAGCCAACAATGCCTAATAAAATAGAACAAAAGCCATATGATATCTCTATAGATTTTCTTCAAGAAGAAGTTCTTTTTAAATTTGAAGAGAAAATCTTATTAATGTTTACAAAGGGAAATTTTGCAAAAAACAACCTGATTTCTTAGGGTTCCTAACAAGAAGATTTGACTTATTAACTGATTTCCGCATAATTGTATGTATTAATAAGATGATCTTAGGGTTCCTAACAAGAAGATTTGACTTATTAATGTTTTCAAAGAGAAATCTAGCAGAAAACGAATTGATTTCTTAGGGTTCTTTTTAATAAGATGATCTTAGGGTTACTAACAAGAAGATATGACTTATTAACTGATTTCCGCATAATTGTATGTGTTAATAAGATGATCTTAGGGTTCCTAACAAGAAGATTTGACTTATTAATGTTTTCAAAGAGAAATCTTGCAGAAAATGAATTGATTTCTTAGGGTTCTTTTTAATAAGATGATCTTAGGGTTCCTAACAAAAAGATATGACTTATTAACTGATTTCCGCATAATTTTATTGTTAATAAGATGATCTTAGGGTTCCTAACAAAAAGATTTGACTTATTAATGTTTTCAAAGAGAAATCTTGCAGAAAATTAATTGATTTCTTAGGGTTCTTTTTAATAAGATGATCTTAGGGTTCCTAACAAGAATATATGACTTATTAACTGATTTCCGCATAATTGTATGTGTTAATAAGATGATCTTAGGGTTCCTAACAAGAAGATTTGACTTATTAATGTTTTCAAAGAGAAATCATATCTTCTTGTTAGGCCTTTTAATACTGGCCTAGGTGTGCCTCTGCGGCAGCCACTTGAACCTAACCTAGTCTAAGTTCCAAAGCCTCCACACAAGCACATGCCGTCAAAGAGTTCATCATCCGCACCAGCCCTATATTGAAATAGTGGTTCTTTGAACGCACCGTAATATTCAGGTACCTTTTATTTGAAGTTGAAGTCCACTCATCATATATAAGGCTAAACTTTTCGTTTGCTTCTTTCAATTTCAAGATTTCGCATTTCATGTATTCGCAACATTTTTTGTAAAAATTCATCATCAATCCTCTAATTGTGTCGCTAGTTTTTGGAACAATAAAGTTTCTAGCCTGTAAAGATTTCCTTAGTTCGGTGGACTCAACCAACTTTCGAAAGGGGAAACCATCTACTGCAGTTAATTGTGCAACCACTGCCATGAATGTATCTTCGCATTTTGGATTGAAATAACTCGTTATATTTTTGTTTTTCTGTGACGATGGAACATGTGTGCATCCTTCAGATTTTCGTTTCAGCTGAATATTGTGGACCTAAAACAATGAAGTGAACAAACATATTTTTAACAACAATCGACAATCACTCTTATAATCATATACATACTTTCAGATGAGTCCAAAGGCCCTTTGTGGATCCACCATTGGTCTTTAAAATTTTGTTACAAGTTTTGCACCTTGCTGTGCCTCCATTGCTGCTGCTCACTAGGTAATGTAACCACACAGAATTTTCGTCGTTTGCTTTTACTGGATGGGGAACGTACTCCATTTTTCGACTAGACGCTGCAATTTAGTATGGAACTAGTTAATTTAATAACTAAAAACTCATATCAAGCATTTTCTTACCCATATTCACAAAGTTATGTCTGCCGTGGTTGGTAATAAAGTTGCAGAGCATGGCAGTTGAGCAATTTTAAACACAGGGGGTGTCTTGTGTTTTAATATGGCAGAAACAATTTCATCAAAAACGCTGAATAATTTTTTCAAATTACTACATATATGAAATCCCGGAAAATCCCGAAACCCCGGGATTCGACAAAAAATTATCCCGGGATTTCGGGATGAAAAAATTGCACGGGAAGCCCGGGATAGGGATTTCCCGGGCTCGATGCCTTACCTCCAACACCTCAAGTTCGAAAGCGCTGTATTTTTCTTCTGCCATTGTGGTGTTTCTACCCTTAAATTCTACTGGGTGAAACCACCGGTCCTCCGGGTCCCATTGCAATGTTGACCTGTTGTTCGCGGCGGTGTACCACTTACCGCGTGAGGGTTTGCTGCCGCTAAGTAAAAAGGTCTTCGCTGTGGGATGAGGCTTTGCCTTAGGTTTTAAGAGTCGCGCTTACTCGTAGGTTAAACACTTGCCTCGCAATTCCGGCAAAATAATAATAAAACAAAATTAACTTTTTACTTTTTTATAATTTATTTAATTACAATTTTTCCCGCACTAAAGAAACGGACTTGCTGCGACTCGGGTTGAATAATTAGTGATGGCTGGCAGGAATGTGATATGGCACGAACCGAGGGTTTCGTGACCATGTTATTCCTGTCAGTCATCACTTGTCTCTTTTCTTCGCACGCCCTACAGGTGCATGGCACCTGTTATGCGATGACGTTTCACACCCTTCTATCAAAGTCTACAACCTTTGCTAGTTCAGGGTGTGTTGCGTGATCACTAAACAGGTGGCATGTCCTGTAGGAACGCAATGACTGGACTAACCATCAACTAACCTTACATCATCCTTTTAGGGAAAAGAAGAATTTAGCAAGGTGATCAGTCTAGATAGATTCTTTTTGCCCATATTCTTAATTTAAAGTTGTTCGAATGAACGAATGCTATACGTTTGGGTGTTCCTCCCCTTTTTATTAATTCGTTCGTTCGACCAACTTTTACAAACACTTAAAATGTAAAAACGCTTAACTATTGTTTATTTATAGTATTTGTTAAATATTACAGATTTGAAAATAATAGCTATAGAAATTATTTGTGCCTTTGTTTTCTTTTTTTTTTTTGTGTTTGTACAATGTTTTCGTTTTGTTTTGTTTCTTTCTAAGTACATTTGGTACGAGAAAAAAAGATTTTTTTTTTTTTTTGTGATTTTGCTACTAATTACATTTTTGTGTATTTTTACGAATAGTTTTGTTTGACGAAATAAAATAATTTGATTTTTTTTTTTTTTTTTTTTTTTTGTGTTTACATATGTATGTTATGGTTTTATATTTTTTGTAAGTCTTCTTGGCTGTATAACAAAATGCTTATATGTATTTTATTTTAATTATGCGATAACTAATAATAGTAAATTTTTGTTTGAAAAATAATATATTTTTTTTGTTGTATTTTCAAAACATTTTTAATGTGGATTTTTGCCTTTATGGCTGTGTAACAAAACGCTTATCTTAATAAGTGTGAATTTAGAAAAATAATTTTTTTTTTTTGATTTTTACCAATAAAAGATTAAATAAAAGTTTTTGACATTTTGAGAAAAATTTATGCTAATTTACTTTACAAAGCCTATTTTTATGTACAGTTTTTTCTTTATTTGTTAATTCATCGAATAAAGTAACATTAGGTTCATCAATTTTCTTTATAACAAATGGACCTTGATACATATTTTCGTGTTTGTGTCTTGGTTCCTTTTGTAAAAGAACTTTATCGCCTATCTTAATAACTAACGGTTGAGCCGTCTTATCATAGAAATGCTTAGTTTGTAATTTGTTTTTATTTATTAGATTTTGTGCCATTTTGTGGGTATTTTGCATTCGAAATTTTATTTCCTTAGCATAGTTTTCGACATTATAAATTGGATCAATTTTGTCTTTTGTTAATTCATTTGGCAAAACTGCCTTTTATGCAAATACTAATTCATATGGAGAAAATTTATTGTCAAAAACTGTGCTTGTTGTAGTATTGTGTAAAAATGTAAAATATTTTAAGTAAGTATCCCAATCTGAATGGGTATCATTCAAATATACCAACAGTTTCGTGATGGTATGCAGTTGAAAAATCATGTTTTACGTTCAAGAGTTGGGTTATTTCAGCAATTAATTCATTTTTAAATTCTGTGCCCAAATCTGATTTTATGGAATTCATTACACCGTAAGTTAAGATAAAGCCTTCAAAAATTGCAGATGCAATTGTTTTTGCCGACTTATCTGGTATGGCTACTGTTACTAAATATTTTGTCATGTCACAAATCATGGTTAGTGCGAACTTATTACCATATTTGGACTCAGGTAGGGGTCCTATAGTATCAATATCTAATACATCAAAAGGTTTACAAGGTGTTGGAGTTATTACAAGATTTAGGAGTGTAATGGGGTGTGGTTGCTGAGTGACCGCGCTCAATCCCGACTGTTGCGTCCTCGTTTCGTGCACTCTGGGCAACGTTGAGCTACCTAGGCTCACGGCAGAAAGAGAGGGAGCCCCGGTGAGGCCACTCTGACATACTTGGTTTAAGGGCTCACCGGGGTCTTTTTCGCAGCGTCTGTACACCATGAGGTGCGGCTGTAAGCGGGCGTCTGTCTTGAAGCAAGCGGCTCGCTATATAAATGTGCAAAACTTTTCCCTCCCAATCCAGGGTGTTATGCGATACCGTGCCCATTGGACGTTTGCAGCCGGGAGGCAAATCGTGGCTGTAGTCGAACGGAGCCTCACTGATACCGGGCCGCTTCAGGGAGTAACTATGGTCTTACCGCGGTATGGGGCTCTGCCGCGGCGGACGACACTCTTCCCCTTACACTACCCTTGACCCTAAGCTGGCCTTGTCCGGCGAGGGGTCGTACGAACAAGATAAAGAACACACAAAATACAAAGCAATTAACGACTTCGTTTACTCCGCAGCAGAGAAGAACTATGCTGGAGCAAGCGAAAACACAACGCCGGAGGACAAACTGCGCCTCAAAGTTAACTGGGAGGCCGACAGCGATGGAAACTACGGGTCAGTCATCCCCCAAACTGCTATCCCCGACGCTTTGCGTACTGGGATAAAAGAAAGGCCTTTAAAAAATATGAGGGAGCATCGCAGGAGAAGCTGTCGGCGGAAGAAAGGAAGATGGTGGAGGAAGCGAAAGCTCTGATACCAAATTTCCAGAGGCCCTATGTGCCTAAGAGGGTGAACGGTAATCCCTTCAAACGCCAGAGATCGGACGGAGAGGTAAACCCCCATCCGAAGCGGCATCAGGTCAACCCCGTAGTGGGAAAACTCAGCTTTGCTGAAGTAACCAAGGTCAGAATCCTTATAGGTTTCATTGACCGAGGTAACGACCGTTGGTCCATCCCCAAAGACCGGTGGCTGTATGTCCGGAATGAAATGGGCAGGGCCCTCCTCGACTTAATGCGTGAGTCTCCGGGTAGTCCGCCACGAGGTACTGACGCGGGCTGGCACCAAGGTCAGATCAAAATATTCGCGTGCGAGGAGGCAAGAACTGTCGCACTGTATAAGGCAGCAGTTGCAAGACTGGGTGAAGTCTACCCAGGGGCAAGACTAGATGCCGTCGACTGGAAGGACATTCCTGCTCGGCCAAGGACAAGGGCATGGATTCCTGCCGTCCCTGCAGAACCCGAAAATATTCTTGAGATGCTGCAGGTCTGGAATCCGTCTCTCCCGACGCAGGATTGGGGCGTCAATCTGGTCGATGATGTGGTTGGGCCCAATAGACAGGTGGTTATCACTCTGAATAAGGAGGTGCTCGAGCCCCTTAAACGGTGCAACGGACGAGTGCATTACGGCTTGGGTCAGATCGTGATCCACGTATACCGTGGCGATGCACAGCGCGCTGCTATTCCGGACGCTCCGGAGGACTCGGAGATCGAGGCATCGGAAGGGGAAGCAGAGGAGTCCGACGCGGAAAGTATGTTATCCGCCACGTCAAATTGCGATGGTGCTGCGAACAACTCGGCGATAGAAGAAAGCCTGCTTGACGAAGAAGGCCTCGACGTCACGATCGTGGCTAAACCTGAGCACACTAACGTTGATGCTGCTTCAGACAGCAGGGTTCCCGCCACGCCAAATCGTGCAGGTGCTCTGAACAACTCCTCGTTGAGAGACAGCCCCGGGAACAGGCCAGACCTCGACGATACGCTGGCGGCAGGGAAGTCTGAGCTCTCTCATGTTGGTGGTGCTTCAGATAAATCTGCACAAATCTAAAGCAGCCTCGGCTGTTTTAAGCAGTCGTCTTTCTAAAGGCGACGTAGACGTGGTCCTTATCCAAGAGCCCTGGGTCAATAGCTCTAGGATCTGTGGATTGGGGACTAAGGGGTACCAGCTCATCCAAGCCAATGATGAGGGCAAGGTCAGAACTTGTATTTTGGTAAAGTCTGAGCTAAACATCTTTCTATTACCCAACTACTCAAATGGTGACGTTACAGCTGCCAGCTTAACAGTCGGCAGCACCAGCCTAACGATGGCGTCGGTCTATATGCCCTATGACGCCGAAGAACCTCCTCCACAAAAGGAGGTGAAAGATCTGGTGGATAATTTCTGTACGGGCCATCTTATTATTGTAGCTGACGCAAATGCTCATCACGTCCAGTGGGGAAGCTCCGATATTAACGCTAGGGGCGAGTCTCTGTTTGACTACCTACTAACAACTAACCTGGTGGTTTGTAACGTGGGTAACGAGCCTACTTTTATAACTGAAGCTCGTAGGGAGGTTATAGACCTCACTGTTTGTAGCGAAGGCGCTTATGAGTGGGTCAGAAAATGGCGTGTTCTTGATGAGCATTCATTTTCTGACCATCGGTACATAGAAATTGTGTTAGACTTTATTGTTGAGCAGCCAGTTATGAAACGAAATCCACGCAACACTAACTGGCAGCTACATAACCAAATATTAGCTAGGGACCTACCAGTATTACCTCCACAAGCCCCAGTGGGAGAACTGGATGATCTGGTAACGACCTTTACAACGGCGCTCTCAAATGCCCTAGAGCAGGCTTGTCCAGTACCAAAACCGCGCGGCAAACATAGACCCCACTGGTGGTCTTACGACCTGGATTCGTTCCGTATATCATGCAGGAAGCAATTTAACAAGGCCAAGATCATCGGTACGGAGCCTGAATGGCTCGAATATAAAGCTAAACTGAGGGCCTATAAAAAGGCTCTAAGGCAAGCGAAGAGAACTTCGTGGAGAAATTTCTGCACCGGGGTCGAAAAAGTCAATGATACAGCGAGACTTAGACGAGTGCTATCAAAAACTCAAACAGCCATTAGCTATCTACGGAAGCCTGACGGATCTTGGACCAGCACGGAGGGGGAAACCCTGGAGCTGCTCCTGAACACACACTTTCCGGGGAACTTGTATGATGCACCTGTAGCATCTGCAACAAACCTGGCGGTAAACATACCCATTACTGAGGAAAGGGTAAGGTGGGCAATCAAAAGCTTTGAGCCGTTCAAGGCAGCTGGGCCAGACGGGATTTTCCCCGCACAACTCATAAACACGCTGGAAATATCAGCTAAATGGCTGGTAGTTCTCTATTCAGCCTGCCTGGCTCTTAATCACATTCCGTGCTCCTGGAGAAGCGCCACGGTAGTCTTTATTCCAAAGGCTGGGAAGGCCTCACACTATGAGCCTAAAGACTACAGACCGATCAGTCTCTCGTCTTTTGCACTTAAAACCTTCGAGAGGATAGTTAGCGATTATCTCTCCTCTACTATTGATAGCAACCTTATTTCTAGCTATCAACATGCATACACCAAAGGTAAATCAACGGAAACTGCGCTCCACAGCCTAGTCTCTATTGTTGAAAAATCATTGCATGAAAAGGAGTACTGTCTCGTGGCCTTTCTGGACATCGAAGGGGCTTTCAACAATATAAGGCCGGAGGCTATTAACACTGCTTTAACAAACCTGGGCATAAATAGGTCTCTTATTGGACTAATTGATCAACTACTAAAGGGAAGGAAAATAGTTTCTTCACTGGGAACAGTTGATCTTTCACGCTATGTCACAAGAGGAACGCCTCAGGGTGGTGTTCTCTCCCCGCTCCTATGGAACCTCACCGTAAACTCGCTGCTACGAGACAAAAGGTGGGGGGGGGCGGGAAGATAGTGGCATATGCAGACGATTTAGCTATTGCATATAGGGGCAAATTCCCACAAACCCTGTGTGACTTGATGCAAGTAGCACTGCGAGAAGTTTCTTCATGGTCCTCTCGCTGCGGACTTAGCATCAACCCGGGAAAGGTGGAGCTTGTCCTTTATACCAGGCGGTACAAGATACCACCGTTGAACCTACCAGAACTAGATGGCGTGCGCCTGAACTTAGCTGACAAAGCCAAATTCCTAGGCACAGTTCTAGATAGAAAGCTTAACTGGAAGGAGAATGTCATCCAGCGCCAGAGGAAAGCGTGCATTGCACTTTACACGTGTAAAAGAGCCATTGGCAAAAAATGGGGGCTCAGCCCCAAAATTTGCAGATGGATCTACACTGCGATAATCCAGCCAATTATGCTGTATGGAGTCGTGGTATGGTGGCCTGCGCTAACAAAGGCAACAAACCTAAATCTGTTAGGGAAAGTCCACAGATCGAGCATGATCTGTATAAGCGGGGCGTTAAGAACAACGCCCAATGAAGCTCTCCAGGCCATTCTTGGCTTTTTGCCACTCGATCTGGAAGGGTACCGGGCAGCAGCAGCATCGGCTGTGCACTAAGGGAAACGTCCGTCTGGGGCGCAAGCACTATTGGACACTCCTGTATTCTAAGATCTTACAGCTTTCTCCCTCTGAGCACAGATCGGTGTGCGACCACAACAGTCGGAGATTGTTGTTTTAGAATAAACATTCCCAGCAGGGAAGACTGGGAGAACATAGATCGGTGTCCCGCTACTAATGGCGGCACTTTTATATACACCGACGGCTCGAAGTTAGACGGCAGAGTCGGAGGAGGGGTTTACTCAAGGGATTTGGACCTAGAACTCTCCTTTAGACTACCTGATCACTGCAGTGTCTTCCAGGCTGAAGTTTCAGCAATCATGGACGCCGTGACTTGGATAGGTGAACGCACCATCGGACAGGATATCTGTATTTTCAGCGACAGCCAAGCGGCCATCAAATCCCTTGGCTCTTACTCGTTCAACTCTGAACTGACGCTCAGCTGTCGTCGATCTCTTCAAGAGATGGCCCAACAGGACCGCGTGAACCTCACATGGGTCCCGGGACACAGGGACATTGAGGGAAACTGTAGGGCAGACGAACTTGCCAGGCAGGGCACGACCAAGCAGATTCTTCAAGATAAAGAGCGCATAGGTATGCCGTTTGCCACGTGCAAGCTAATGCTGAAGGAGCATACACTCCGCGAAGCCAACGAAAGATGGCTACAAGCCCCAGGGTGCCGGATATCCAAGCAAACCTGGCCAAAATGCGATCTTAAAAGATCTAGACACATATACGCCCTAAAAAGGAAGGAAACCTCCATATTAATAGGTGTTTTAACCGGGCACTGCCTTATTGGTAGGCACGCAGCAAGGCTAGGCGTTCCCTACCGACGATGCTGCAGGAGTTGCAAAGATGATGAGGAAAAGGAAACGGTGGAGCACCTCATCTGCAACTGCCCGGCCTTAAGCGGAGCGAGAAGGCGCTCTCTGGGAGTTCCCTTCCTGGTTAGCTTAAGCCAGGTCGCGGAGCTAGACATAAAGGACTTGATGGCCTTCATCAAGTTATCAAAATGGTTCGAGGAGGGGTAGCGGTGTCGGTTAGGAGTGTCAGTCCCGGGTTTCGGCTATATGGAGAGTCCCGACAGCACTGGGATTTTCCATATGGCCGGGCCCCGGGACTGACTTTCCTAGTGTTTGGTGGTATCACAACGGGCCTTTTATTACTGGCCTAGGTGTGCCTTTGCGGCAGCCACTTCTACCTACCTACCTACCTATTACAAGATTTTCTTTTGTTTTTGGTTTCACCTTGTTCAAAAGACATTTATTACAACTTTTTGCGTATTTTGCTATATCGCGAGTCATACCTCTCCAATAAAATTTTGTTCTTAGTTTTGCGTAAAGTTTTTTGGAACCACAATGTCCTCCTGAAATAGGGTCGTCGTGGTAAATTGTCATCAACTTAAGTTTTTTCTCTTCGTCTGTCACAGTTTCGACTGGATCTGTTAAAATAATTTCTAAAAATTTGAGTAATTTATTTCCGCGATCTTTTAAATTTATAATAGTATAATGATTGAAAAATATATCATTTTTAGGCCATTCTATTTGCTTAATTTTGCGTTTGCTGGCTTCTGAATCAAGCCTCGAAAGTAATTTCTCTAAAGACATTATTTCGTTAGCAACCTCAAAACTAAGTAACTCGAGTTTTTTATGTTTAATATGCGCAAAAATATGTAAATATGTAGTTTTTCTATTTTCATCGTAAATGATTTCCGATCTGATACGCGGTATTTTATTTGAGAAGTTAAATGAAAATTTATCGTAAACTTGTAAAGTTTGTGTTTTGTCTATAGTTGTGACGTTTTCCTTAAGTAAGTTTTTGTCGTTTAATCGGTTTGCCATCGCCCTAGTTTGTACTGCTAAAATTTGTTTGTTAGATTCTCTAATTTCATCGATTGTGATGCGTGAAAGTGCATCAGCGCCTACATTTGATTTACCTTTAATATAAACAATAGTGAAGTTATATTCCGCTAGTTCAAGCCTAATTCTCGAAAGTTTTGAAGAGGGGTCTTTCATATTGAATAGGTATACTAGCGGCCTATGATCGGATTTAACAATAAAGTTAGTACCATACACATATAGTCGAAATTGCTTTATTGCGAAGTAAATGGCTAAAAGTTCCAATTCGATGATTGGTTTTTTCTTTTCGGCATTATTAAATGCTTTAGAAGCGAAACAAATTGGTAAATCACTGCCCTCATGATCCTGACTTAAAATAGCACCGCATCCAGTTATTGAAGCGTCTACTGTAACAATAAATTGTTTAGTAAAATCTGGGTATTGTAGCAATTTTGGTGAAAGCAAAGCTGCTTTCATAGATAAAAATGATCTTTCGCATTCAACATCCCAAACAAATTCAACTCTTTTTCTAATTAACCGATTTAAAGGCGCTGCCAGTGACGCGAAGTTAGGTATGAAACGCCTGTAGTAATTGGCAAATGCGACGAAACGTCGAACCGCATCCTTATCGGTCGGTTTTGTGTACTTTTTAATAGCGTTAATTATTGAGTCATCTGGCAACAGACCCTTTGCTGTACATTTGTAACCTAGAAAAGTTACCTCTGGTCGTAAGAAATTGCATTTGTTAGGATTTAGTTTGAGATTGAAAGACCTACAAGTTTCGAAAACTTTTGAAAGATTTTTGATATGGTGTAGTGAAGCACAATGACGATAATATCGTCGACATATAAAAATGCAACATTGGGTGGTATACCCGAAAAAGCTATGGTCATCATTCGCGAGAATGAATTTGGTGCTACATTTAACCCGAATGGAAGGACTTTCCATCTAAATGCACCTCGATCAGTGCTGAAAGAAGTAATGTCGCGAGAGTCAGGATGCAAGGGAATTTGGTGAAATCCCGAAAAAAGATCTAATGTCGAAAAATACTTAGCTCCGAGATTATCTAAGATATCGTCAACTCTAGCAAGAGGAAATTTATCAGCAATGAGTTTTTTATTAACTCCGCGAAAATCTACCCACATACGGTATGCTTTTTGCCCATTAGTATCCTTTTTGGGACTGTGTGCCTTTGCGGCAGCCACTTGAACCTAACCTATCCTTTTTGGGGACCACAATCAAAGGACTATTGTAATTAGAATAGCTATGCTCAATCAAATCATTATCTAACAACTTATTTACTTGGCGATTTATTTCCTCACGTTGGGAATATGGCAATCGATAGTTTTTAACATATACCGGGTCGTTGTCTGTCACTCGTAATGTTGGCTCGTAAAAATTGTTTAAAGTCATTTTGTCTGTGTCCAGAGCGAAAATGTCAGCATAATTTATGCAAAGGTCGATTAATTTACTATGAGCATTTTGAGGAATTTGGTTTTTTAAAATTGAAAACAGTTTTTGCGTACGTTTTTCTTCCGTTTCTGTTTTGTTAATTGAATAAACGTTGTAATTTAAAAGTTTTTCTGACCGAATACTGTTTCTTTTAATATAATTTACATCATCTGTTGTGTTTATAACTTTAATTATTGGGTTATTCGAATTAACAATGCATCTCGCTGTGAAAACACCTTTTTCAATTTCTTGAGAATCCACGAAAAGTGGGTCGGGTGTTTTTCCTAAATCAAAAAGTCTAAATATTTCACATCTGGGCGGTATTACACAACTGTCGCTTTCTGTTCCGTGAAGGATTGGTACCGCGACTTTTTCATCACCTACCCAAAAGGAAATATTATTTTTTTCCTAACTTATGATGCATTTGTTAATTTTCAGAAAATCTTTACCCAAAATGCCATCGGATGGAATATTAAAGTCTTCATTTACTATGTGCAAAGTATGTTTAACAGAAAAGTTGGAAAAATTTAAATTTACGGTAATTTTACCTAAAGTTGAAACAGAATTAAAAGTGACGCCGGTAGTGTTAATAATATCGTTTGTATTAAAAGGAATATTTCTGTCTATGCTTGAGATTTTTACTAAAGAAATGTCTCCTTGTGTGTCTACTAAGAAAGAACAAAATTTTTGTGACTCGTTAAGTTGTAATTCAATGAAATTTGAGTAATTTAAATTTAAACAATAAATGCCCTGCAGTCAAATTCCGAACTACTCAGCAAACATACTAGTTCATTGACTAACCATTTTGTGGCATATGCATACCAGTTCATTGTTGATTAGTTTTAAAACCAGTCAATGCCAAACTACTCAGCGAAAATTCTAGTTCATTGACAATACATTTTGTGGTGTATTTATACTAGTTCATTGCTGATAAGCTTCAAACCAGTCAAGGCCAAACTACTCAGCAAGCAATATAGTTCAATGACTATACAGTTTGTGGTGTATTCATACTAGTTCACTTCTGATCACCTTTAAACCAGTCAATGTCGATCTACTCAGCAAACAATATAGTTCACTGACAATACATTTTGTGGTGTTCTCATACTAGTTCATTTCTGATCACCTTCAAACCAGTCAATGTCCAACTACTCAGCAAACAATATAGTTCATTGACCATACATTTTGTGGTGTATTTATACTAGTTCATTGCTGATTAGCTTCAAACCAGTCAAGGCCAAACTACTCAGCAAACAATATAGTTCGTTGACTATACATTTTGTGGTGTATTTATACTAGTTCATTTCTGATCAGCTTTAAATCAGTCAATGTCGAACTACTCAGCAAACAATATAGTTCATTGACTATGCATTTTGTGGCATATGCATACCAGTTCATTGTTGATTAGCTTTAAACCATTCAAGGCCAAACCACTCAGCAAACAATATAGTTCATTGACTATACATTTTGTGGTGTATTTATACTAGTTCATTTCTGATCAGCTTTAAATCAGTCAATGTCGAACTACTCAGCAAACAATATAGTTCATTGACTATGCATTTTGTGGCATATGCATACCAGTTCATTGTTGATTAGCTTTAAACCATTCAACGCCAAACTACTCAGCGAAAATTCTAGTTCATTGACTATGCATTTTGTGGTGTATTCATACTAGTATATTTCTGATCACCTTTAAACCAGTCAATGTCCAACTACTCAGCAAACAATATAGTTCATTGACCTTGCATTTTGTGGTGTATTTATACTAGTTCATTGCTGATTAGCTTCAAACCAGTCAAGGCCAAACTACTCAGCAAACAATATAGTTCATTGACTATACATTTTGTGGTGTATTTATACTAGTTCTATTCTGATCAGCTTTAAACCAGTCAATGTCGAACTACTCAGCAAACAATATAGTTCATTGACTATGCATTTTGTGGCATATGCATACCAGTTCATTGTTGATTAGCTTTAAACCATTCAATGCCAAACTACTCAGCGAAAATTCTAGTTCATTGACTATGCATTTTGTGGTTTATTCATACTAGTATATTTCTGATCACCTTTAAACCAGTCAATGTCCAACTACTCAGCAAACAATATAGTTCATTGACCTTGCATTTTGTGGTGTATTTATACTAGTTCATTGCTGATTAGCTTCAAACCAGTCAAGGCCAAACTAGTCAGCAAACAATATAGTTCATTGACTATGCATTTTGTGGTGTATTCATACTAGTTCATTTCTGATTTCCTTTAAGCCAGTCATTACCAAACTACTCGGCAAACAATGTAGTTCATTGATTGTCCATTTTGTGGTGTATTCATACTAGTTCATTTCTGATTAGCTTTAAACAAGTCAATGCCAACTACTCAGCAACATTATAGTTCTACGTCTAAACATTTTGTGGTGTATTCATACCAGTTAATTTATGAATACCTTCAAACTAATCAATTCCAAACTACTCAGCAGATACCTAGCTCGTTTACTATACATTTTATGGATGTTTTTATACTAGTTCTTTGCTGATTACCCTTAAACCAATAAATGCCAATCTAATCAGAAAACATACTAGTATAAAACTATAATTTGCTGGGCGAAATCATACTAGTCACAAAAATCCTGGTTCGTACTAGTATGCAAGTATGTATGAATCTCGGGTTGAAATTATACTACACCTTTTTCAGTTTATATTCAGAAAGTTTTCTGAATATCAATTGTAATTTTCTGAATGTCAATTGTATTTTTCTGAATATCAAATGGAAATCCTGAATATGAATTGTAATTTTCTAAATATAATTTGTTACTTTCGGAATATAAACTGAAAAAGGTGTAGTCAGAAAAAGCCTAATCTATTTTAGAAAAATTCCATTTCATACTACATTATTATTATAAGGCCTTATTACACCGCAACCATTAGTACTATCTATTAGTACATGGTACTTTGCAAACATTATTTGAAATTTTTGGTTTGCTTCTTTTTTTCTCTTGTAATTCACAGATGCTTTTTCGTGTTTGGCTAAATACAAATATGATGCTGATGTATATATTATCTAGTATGTCAACTGCTATGTTTCTTGTGTATATACACAGAAAAAAGGCACTGGTAAAATCTACAATCTCGTGCTGTTATCCTGAAGTTGACCAAATTTTGGTGGTTTGAACGGTATTTTTTGTTGAAGTAACTGTATTCAGATCTTTTATGATCCCTCTAGATCTTTTATAATCCCATTTTGGCCAGGTTTGTTTGGATGTCCGGCACCCTTGGGATTGTTGCTACCTTTCGTTGGCTTGACGGAGTGTGTACTCCAAGCCAACGAAATGTGGCAACAATCCCCAAGGTGCCGGACATCCAAACAAACCTGGCCGAAATGTGATCATAAAATATCTAGAGGCATTCACGCCCTAAGAAGGAGAGAAATCTCCATATTAATAGGTGTTCTAACTGGGCACTGCCTTATTGGTAGGCACGCAGAAGGTGTGCCCTATCAACGATGCTGTAGGAGCTGCAAAGATGATGAGGAAGAGGAAACGTTGAAGTACCTCATCTGCAACTGCCCGGTCTTAAGCGGCGCGAGAACGCGCTTTTTGGGAGTTCCCTTCCTGGATAGCCTAAACCAGACCGCTGAACTGGACATAAAGGACTTGATGGCCTTCATAAAGTCATCTAAGTGGTTCGAGGAGGAGTAACGGTGTCGATTTAGGAGTGTCAGTCCCGGGATACTACTATGTGGAAAATCCCAACAAAAATCAAAGTTGGAAGAGAAGTTCTCGTTAGAGGTTATGACAACCTGTTGGTATATAACCGCCATTTTTTTACGTTGCGGCATAAACTTGAGTATATTGACAACAACAATATAAATTGACTCTAACAATGCTCCTTTAACTCGAGTGTATGGCCCAGCATGAAAGCAGTCTTACTTTGACTCTTTTTGGTGTAAAAATAAGACTTACTTTTATCTATATATACATATGTGGGACCGGAACTCCGCAGTGGACGACAAACTTAACCTTGAGTAACCTTAATTTACCTTACTTAAAAATACAACTCCAAAGCCCCAATTACATAAAACTTTGACAAATGCGCGCCTCGTTTTTGAGCATTTGCAAAAATTTCGCTTCGCTTTACGTTTAAAAAACTTTGAATGAAAGTGAATCCTACAAAGTTGAATGCAATTGGGCCTTCACCTATATAATCAAACTTGACGAACGCGGAATTTGAAAGGAGCCATTGCAAGTTGAATTCAATAATTAAATTAAAAATACAATAAACAACATAATTTAAAAAATATAGAAAAAAAAAAACTTGTGTCAACTTTACCGAGAATCGAACTCAGAGCCTTTAGCTCATTTTTGGCTGTGTATGAACTAGTATATAAACTGGTATAATGCTGATGCAGAGGCTGACTAGTATACCAATTGGTATGGTGCTGATGCAGAAGAGGACAATTGCTTTTCTTTTTCTCTTGTAACTGCTTCTTTTTTACCTTGTAATTCACAGATGCTTTTTCATGTTGGGTAAATACAAATAGTCGCTGCTTTCTAAAGAATAAACTGGTATATTGCTGATGTAGAGGCTGACTATGATACTGGTGCATAGACCGACTAGTATACCAACTGGAATGAATGTCAAATTAATGGACTAGTATGACAAGTGGTACGATCTGAATGGGCATAATGATTAGTATGTCCTGCCGCATAGACTGAGCAGTATGTCAACTGGTAGGATTCTGATGTATATATGAACTAGTATGTCAACTGGTAATATTCTGATGCATTTATGAACTAGTATGTCAAATGGTATATTTCTGATGCAAATTTGAACTAGTATGTCAACTGATATGATTATGATGCATAAGTGAACTGGTATATCAACTGAACTGGTATGATTCTGACGCATATATGAACTAGTATGACAACTGGTATGATTCCGATGATTTTTTTAACTATTCTGTTAATTGGTATGATTCTGATGCATATATGAACTAGTCTGTCAACTGGTATGATTCTGATGCAAATAAGAAGTAGTCTGTCAACAGGTATGATTCTGATGCATATATGAACTAGTCTGTCAACTGGTATGATTCTGATTCATATATGAACTAGTCTTTCAACTAGAATGATTCTGATGTATATATGAACTATTCTTTCAACTGGTACGATCCTGACGTATATACGAACTAGTATCTTAAATGGTATGATACTGATGTGTATAATAACAAGTATACCAACAGGTTATCATAACCTCTAACGAGATTTTTAGCTGAGCTTCTCTTTCCAACTTGTGGTGTGTTGCTTTTGGGTTTTTCCTTCAAGTTGGCGGGACCTACAGTTTTTTGCCGACTCCGAACGGCACTTGCAAAGCAAATGAATTTTTTGCTGAGAAGCTTCTCATGGCAGAAATACACCCGGAGAGTTTGCCAAACTACTGCCGAGGGGCGACCCCGTTTAGAAAAATTCTTTTTCTAAATAATTTTTGATGTTACTTTTGCCGGGCATAATAATAACAAGTATATCAACTGGTATATTCCTGATGCAGAGGCTGACTAGTCAGCCAATTGGTATGGTGCTGATGCAGAGAAGGACAATTGCCATCTCGTAGGACATCGCCGTGTTAAAAATACCAGTTTCTAATATGGAAAAATTACAGAACTCGAACTAGTTGAGGCCGCCTGGCTGACTGGTATTTGATTAGTATAAAACTAGTTAAGTTGACTGCAGGGATTGCTTAATTGCTGTATTCGTCCTCCCCCAGTCTTCGCTCCTGAGGGGCACTCGCGTTTAAAGCGCGGACATTAGCATTTCTACCTCTACCATTTGATGCTCTAGAACTGTTACTTCTATTGTTACTATTGTTGTTACCAGAATTACTATTGTTGTTGTTAGAATTATTATTTCTTCTGCTATTGTTGCCATATCTAAAATTGTTACCTCTGTTATTGTTATATCTACCTGCATTGCTATTAAAACGATTATAACTGTTATTGTACCGACTATTGAAATTGTTACCTCTAAATCCTATACGACCGCGAGTGAAACGCTAGCACTTGACGCTCTTTAACCTCATTGTTGCGTTCGACTATCATTTTTGCAACTACGTCTTTTGGATCACTGAAGGTAGTTGACGCTAAAATCGATTTAACCAATTCTGAACGAGTGTTCAGTCTACAAACGTTAACTGTTTGTTCTACGGCAATTTCGTGCGCTTTTGTTTGGGTCATCCCTTCAATGATCAAAGAACGTTCTAATGAGTCTGACAATTCTTCAACACGTTTAGCAAATTCCGCATAGTTATTGTTTACAACATGTAAAGACGCGATTTTGCCCGCGACAACTTTTGAGTTGTCGGGTTTAATTCTATTTCTTAACGCGGCTTTAATTTGACTAACGGAATTTACCTCGGTTGGAATTGTTTCACGCGCTTTGCCCTCAAGTTTGGATTTTGAAAATGCTATAAAAGTTGTAGTTAAATTTTCATCAGTTAGATCTTCGATTAATGAAATTGAATGATTCAAGTGCCAGCGGATCACCGCTATAGTTTTCTCTAATAATAGTAGCACACATGCTAATAAAAGACTTCTTTTGCTCAGGTGTCGCCATATTTTGATCGTTTAGATCTGAATTAATAGAAGAAATTGAAGCAATATCTTGATAGTTTAGATCTGGATTAATAGAAGAAATTGCAGTATTTTGATCGTTTAGATCCGGGTTAATAGAAGAAATTGCAGTATTTTGATCGTTTAGATCCGGGTTAATAGAAGAAACTAAGGCGATTACACTGTTTAACTCGTTAAGATTTGAATTTAAATTATGAGAAGTTGAAGCTTGAACTGCGGGAGGTGAATCTCCGAATCCTCTGAAGTCAGCAGAAAGTGATAATTTGGTTTTCTGTTTTTTCGCTGTTTTAACCGACGATGAACTTCCAGAGTCTGACTCAGAATCTGAAACTACTATTTCGGTATCTTTTGAACTTCCATAGTCGGATTCTGACATATATGTATATTGAAATTAAGAAAAAAAAAATTGAAAATGTATGAAGTTTATTTTGGAAAAATCCGAAAATTTATGAGAATATTTAGAAGCTTAATTTTGAAAAAAAAAAATAAAATCGAAAATTTATGAAGAGAATATTTAGGAAAAAAAATTGAAAATTTATGATGAAAATATTTAGAAGCTTAATTTAGCGCAATGTGGTAAATCATGCAAAAATTTGGGATATGGCATGCAATTGGAACTAGGGGATCATGCAATTCTAAACAAAGCAATATTTTTTCAAGTGAATTTTTACAAAATTTACAGCGAAAGTGTAGTTTAAATTAACAAGGTAATTAAATTACAAATGTAGTATTTTAATTTAATCATCATCATTTATTGGCGCCTAACCGCCTAAGCGATTTTGGCCGTCGCCTATCAAAGCACGCCAGTCATTGCTTTTTAGCGATAACTGACGCCAATTGGAAACCCCAAGGGAGTTCAAGTCATCCTCCACCTGTTGTTTCCATCTCAGTCGAGGCCTCCCCCTTCCTCTGCTGCCGAATTCGGGTGACGATTGGAAAACCTTCTGGGCTGGAGCTTCTTTGTCCATTCGCATGACGTGACCCAGCCAGCGGAGCCTTTGGGCTTTAATTCGCTGGACTATGGTCAGATCTGCGTAAAGCTCGTACAGCTCATCGTTAAATCTCCTTCGATACTCGCCGTCGGCATCACGGGAAGGACCATAAATCTTCCGGAGAACTTTTCTCTCAAATACTCCAAGGGCCATCTCATCTTCTCTTGACATTGTCCATGAATCTGAGCCATACATCAGGACAGGTATGATGAGAGACTTATAGAGCGCGATCTTTGTTCTTCGAGAGAGGACTTTACTTCTCAATTGCCTACTCAGTCCAAAGTAGCACTTGTTCGCAAGAGTGATCCTCCGTTGGATTTCTAGACTGATATTATTTTCGGTGTTAATGCTGGTTCCCAAATAGACGAAGTCCCTCACAGTTTCAAATTTGTAACTATCAACAGTGACGTGGCTGCCAAGGCGCAGGTGCGCCGATTCTTTCTTTGATGACAGCAAATACTTCGTCTTGTCCTCGTTGACCGCAAGACCCACTTTTTTCGCTTCTTTATCCAGTCCAGAGAAGGCAGCGCTTACGGCGCGGTTGTTAAGGCCAATGATATCAATATCATCGGCATACGCCAGCAATTGCACGCTCTTGTAAAAGATTGTACCATTGCGGTTTAGCTCTGCTGCTCGAATTATCTTCTCCAGCATCAGGTTGAAGAAATCGCACGAAAGGGAGTCGCCCTGTCTGAAGCCTCGTTTGGTTTCAAATGGCTCAGAGAGGTCCTTCCCGACTCTGACGGAGCTGTTAGTATTGCTCAACGTCATTTGGCAAAGCCGTATAAGCTTTGCAGGGAAGTCAAATTCAGACATGGCGGCATACTCCTTTTTGCGCTGTCAAAAGCGGCTTTGAAATCGACAAAGAGATGGTGTGTGTCGATTCTTTTATCATGGGTCTTCTCCAGGATTTGGCGTATCGTGAAAATCTGGTCGATGGTAGACTTACCAGGTCTAAAGCCACACTGATAAGGTCCAATCAGCTTGTCTACGATGGGCTTCAGTCTTTCACACAATACGCTAGAAAGAACCTTATACGCGATATTAAGAAGGCTGATTCCGCGGTAGTTGGTGCGGTTAGCGGGATCGCCTTTCTTGTGGATTGGGCAGAGCACACTTAAATTCCAATCTGGAGGCATGCACTCGTCTGACCATATTCTGCATAAGAGCTGATGCATGCTTTTTACCAGCTCTTCGCCTCCGTGTTTGAACAGCTCGGCGGGTAGTCCGTCTTTTCCAGGCGCTTTGTTGTTTTTGAGCCGGGATATAGCTATCCTCACTTCATCATAGTCAGGTGGTGGGACGACTTTTCCATCGTCAGGGATTGGGGTATCGGGTTCGACGTCTCCCTCGCAATTTAGCAGTGAGGAGAAGTGCTCCCTCCATAATTAAATACACTCTGTACGTCGGTTACCAGGTCGCCATTATTGTCCTTACAGGAACTTGCCCCGGTCTTAAAACCTTCCGTCATCCGCCGGATCTTTTCATAGAATTTTCGGGCATCATTCCTGTCAGCCAGCATCTCAAGCTCCTCACACTCACGCCTTTCGGCCTCACGTTTCTTTTTTCTGAAAAGGCGTCTCTCTTCCTTCTTTGCCTCACGATAGCGTTGCCATACACTACGGGTTGCGCCCGTTCGCAACGTCTCCCTGTAGGCAGCGTCCTTTTTGTCCGAGGCAGTGCTGCATTCCTCATCGTACCAGTTGTTTTTGCGGGCTCGCTGGAACCCTATAGTGGCCTCAGCGGCGGTACGTAATGAGTGAGAGATATGCTTCCATTGCTCGGTTGCATCGTTAGGTCGAGGATTGCTCTCCGATAGCAGGTGTGAGAGTCGAGTGGAGAAATTGTCAGCTGTCTGTGTCGTGCGCAGCTTCTCGACGTCAAACTTTCCTTCCGTTACTGTGCGCACTTTCTTTGCTACACAGAGGCGTGTGCGTATCTTGGCTGCAACAAGATAATGGTCCGAGTCGATATTGGGACCACGAAGGGTACGCACGTCCAGAACGGTGGAGCTATGTCTGCCGTCGATCATGACATGATCAATCTGGTTTCTTGTTCTTTGATCAGGAGACAGCCATGTGGCTTGGTGTATTCGTTTATGCTGGAACCTGGTACTACTGATGACCATATTGCGAGCAGCGGCGAAATCAATCAACCTAGTGCCGTTGGGGGATGTTATATCATGGAGACTAAATTTTCCAACTGTTGGACCAAAGACTCCTTCCTTGCCCACCTTCGCATTAAAGTCGCCGAGCACGATTTTGATATCATGTTGGGGGCAGCGATCATAAGTCTGTTCAAGTTTATCGTAGAAGGAGTCCTTCTCTGCGTCGTCCGTCTCCTCAGTCGGCGCATAGGCGCAGATAAATGTTATGTTGAAAAATTTCGCTTTGATGCGGATCGCAGCGAGACGCTCGTCCACGGGGGTGAACGCTAGTACTTGGCGGCGAAGTCTCTTTCCCACCACGAATCCTACACCACGCGCTTTGCCGCGTGTCTGGCCACTGTAGTATACGTCACAAGGTCCGATGGTCGTCTTTCCTTGTCCCGTCCATCGCATTTCCTGCAGGGCGGTGATGTCAGCCTTTGCGTTAACGAGGACATCAACCAGTCGGGCAGCGGTACCGTCCCTTGAAAGGGTCCGGACATTCCCGGTACATGCCCTAATATCCAAATCATTATGCCTTATTCGTTTTGCCGGGTCGTCAACATTAAAGGGGGTTCTCATCCGAGGCTTTAATACATTTTTCATTGGACTAAATTTTTTACGTGGCGGGACCCAAACCCAGCGCACAACCCGTTTCGGGGTTTAATTTAATTAGCGAGTTAATTATTTGACGATTGTGTTATCTGAATTTAGTTATTTAAGAAAAAAAATGGCAAAAAATCTATTTCAATTACAGCTATTGTTCTATTTTTGAAAAGTTATACAAATGAAAAATTTTTTGTTTACCGGGCTATGGAAACGGACGCACCGTTTTAATCAAAATGAAATATGTATGGTTGTTGTACGGAACCACCGTTGGGGTACAAGCGGACGCACCGCTGTAAGTTGTTCACGGAACCACCGTTTGTTAAAAAAAAAGTCTCAAAATGTGTATGTGTTTAAGTTAAAAAGAAAAGAAAATGTGTACATGTATGTGCAATTGAAAAAAACCCTATGGGAAAAAAATTACATATACATATACTAAAAACTAAATGCTGCAACTGCTACGCTGCTGCTGCTGCGGCTGTCTCGCCCGCTGCTGAGGGTTGCTGTGCAGTGTGAGTGGCGTGAGTACGAAATGCCGTTATGTTAAGTGGCGTGGTGGAGTGTGCCGTTATGTACAGTACCAGAAAATACCGAAATTCCAATATATTTGTAAAAGTTTAGTTTACTAGCGTAGTTTTTAATTTTCTTTTATTATCGCTGTAAGTTTTATTTCCGTAAATATTAGTTGGTTTTATTATGTATGTTTATGTATTTGTTGAAAAAAATATTATTTCCGTAGCTTTTATTTCTGTATATTTTAGTTACTTATATTATATCCGTAGGTTTTAAAGATTATTTCTGTAGGTTTAAGTTGCTTTTATTATAGAAAAGTTGGTTAATAATTATTTCTGTAAGTTTTAATTAATTTTATTATACTTTAAACTATTTGCGTATTATTTCTGTATCTTTTAGTAAGTTTTATTATATAAATAAGTTAATTAATTATTATTTCTGCGAAATTTAGTTTATTTTATTATAGTTTTATGTATTTCGACATTATTTCCGTTGATTTTAGATCTTTAATTATACATTTTATTTGAAAAATTACTTCTGCATATTTTATTTGAAAAATTACCTCTGCATATTTTAGTTTTATGTATTATTTAGTTACGCGCATTGTTTTATTATTTCTGTTTTAATTAGTTAAGTTATATTATTATTTAGTTTCCAATCTTTAAATTTTCAATATTTCCACTCTACTTAAAGTACTACTCACCGCCACTCCTGCTGATGTCATCCATATTGAGGCTCCAGCCCCACGGTCGCCATGTTGACCTGTTGTTCGCGGCGGTGTACCACTTACCGCGTGAGGGTTTGCTGCCGCTAAGTAAAAAGGTCTTCGCTGTGGGATGAGGCTTTACCTTAGGTTTTAAGAGTCGCGCTTACTCGTAGGTTAAACACTTGCCTCGCAATTCCGGCAAAATAATAATAAAAAAAATTAACTTTTTACTTTTTTATAATTTATTTAATTACAATTTTTTGCTGCGACTCGGGTTGAATAACTAGTGATGGCTGGCAGGAATGCGATATGGCACTAACCGAGTGTTTCGTGACCATGTCGTTCCTGTCAGTCATCACTTGTCTCTTTTCTTCGCACGCCCTGCAGGTGCATGGCACCTGTTATGCGATGACGTTTCACACCCTTCTATCAAAGTCTACAACCTTTGCTAGTTCAGGGTGTGTTGCGTGATCACTAAACAGGTGGCATGTCCTGTAGCAACGCAATGACTAGACTAACCATCAACTAACCTTACAGCAACAACACCGCTCCAAAACCGTACTTCGACACATTGGCGTGTATTTCCGTTTCTGCCGACGGATCAAAAAGCTTTAGGGAGGGCGCGTTTATTAAAGCTTTCTTTAATTCCTCTACAGCTAACCACTGCTCTGTACCCATTTTAAAATTTTCTTCTTTTCTCAGCAGATCTGATAATGGCTTGATGATTACATAATTTTGAATAAAACGCCTAAAGAACGACGTAAGTACTAAAACCGCTGTATTTCCTTTCTTCTTGTCGGTACAGGGAAGTTTTTCACGGCCTTAGTCTTCTCTACCGACGGAAAAATATCTCCATTTAATTTGCCTCCTTAGGAATTGACATTTTTCCCATTTTATCTGCAGTTCATATTCTGCAGCCCTATCCAGCACTCTTCGCAACTTTACCAACGCCTCATTATTATCCATGGCGGGAATGACAATGTCGTCCATGTATGCTATAATGGTACCATTATGCAGTATATCCTGGAACCAGGGCTGGAAACCACTCTAAAATCGCTGTGGTTCGTTTCAGTGGTTCGAACCACTTCCCGAAAATCTGGGTGGTTCGGTTCAGTGGTTCGAACCACCTTGAAAAAACTTGAACAACCTAGCCTCGGATATGATAACTCTTTCTTCAGATAACGACCACAGCAAACGAACTAGGACTATGATTAATGAAATCAGGGCATGCTCTTGGAATGTCCGAACCCTTACTAGGGAAGGTGACGATGCCCGCCTAGTTAAGGTCTTCAACAAGGCAAAAGCTGACATCACCGCTTTATAATAAGTGCGATGGACGGGGCAAGGTTATAAGACCATCCGAACCTGCAATGTCTACTGGAGCGGCCATACTAATGAGCGCAGATTCGGCGTCGGTTTTGTGGTAGGAAAGAGACTCTGCAGTCAACTTAACTAGTTTTATACTAATCAAATACCAGTCAGCTAGGCGGCTTCAACTAGTTGGAGTTCTGTAATTTTTCCATATTAGCAACTGGTATTTTTAACACGGCGATGTCCTACGAGATGGCAATTGTCCTTCTCTGCATCAGCACCGTACCAATTGGCTGACTAGTCAGCCTCTGCATCAGGAATATACCAGTTGATATACTTGTTATTATACACATCAGTATCATACCATTTAAGATACTAGTTCGTATATACGTCAGGATCGTACCAGTTGAAAGAATAGTTCATATATACATCAGAATCATACCAGTAGGCAGACTAGTTCATATATACATCAGAATCATACCAGTTGAAAGACTAGTTCATATATGCATCAGAATCATACCAGTTGACAGACTAGATCATATATGCATCAGAATCATACCAGTTGGCAGACTAGTTCATATATGCATCAGAATCATACCTGTTGACAGACTACTTCTTATATGCATCAGAATCATACCAATTAACAGACTAGTTAAAAAAATCATCGGAATCATACCAGTTGTCATACTAGTTCATATATGCGTCAGAATCATACCAGTTGATATAGTAGTTCATTTATGCATCAGAATCATACCAGTTGACATATCAGATCATTTATGCATCATAATCATATCAGTTGACATACTAGTTCAAATTTGCATCACAAATATACCATTTGACATACTAGTTTATATATGCATCAGAATCTTACCAGTTGACATACTAGTTCATATATACATCAGAATCATACCGGTTGACATACTGCTCAGTCTATGCGGAAGGACATACTAATCATTATGCCCATTCAGATCGTACCACTTGTCATTCTAGTCCACGAATTTGGATTCATTCCAGTTGGTATACTAGTCGGTCTATGCACCAGTATCATAGTCAGCCTCTACATCAGCAATATACCAGTTTATTCTTTAGAAAGCAGCGACTATTTGTATTTACCCAAACACGAAAAAGCATCTGTGAATTACAAGGTAAAAAAGAAGCAGTTACAAGAGAAAAAGAAAAGCAATTGTCCTCTTCTGCATCAGCACCATACCAATTTGTATACTAGTCAGCCTCTGCATCAGCATTATACCAGTTGATATACTAGTTCATACACAGCCAAAAATGAGCTAAAGGCTCTGAGTTCGATTCTCAGTAAAGTTAACACAAGTTTTTTTTTCTATATTTTTTTAAATTATGTTGTTTATTGTATTTTTAATTTAATTATTGAATTCTACTTGCAATGGCTCCTTTCAAATTCCGCGTTCGTCAAGTTTGATTATATAGGTGAAGGCCCAATTGCATTCAACTTTGTAGGATCCACTTTCATACAAAGTTTTTTAAACGTAAAGCGAAGCGAAATTTTTGCAAATGCTCAAAAGGAGGCGCGCATTTGTCAAAGTTTTATGTAATTGGGGCTTTGGGGTTGTATTTTTAGGTAAGGTAAATTAAGGTTAAGTTAGTCGTCCACTGCGGAGTTCCGGACCCACATATGATATATAGATAAAATTAAGTCTTATTTTACATCAAAAAGAGTCAAAGTAAGACTGCTTTCATGCTGGGCCATACATTCGAGTTAAAGGAGCATTGGTAGAGTTAATTTATATTGTTGTTGTCAATATACTCAAGTTTATGCCGCAACGTAAAAAAAAATTCATTTCATTTCATTTCATTTATTTGGAAAAATATTAGTAAAATAAGATCTATGATCTTTTATAGTACAACAAAATTTAAGTGTAAACAGTGGAACAAGTAAAGAAAAAAAAAAATAATAATAAAAAGTAAAAAGTAATATTGCATTATAATTACAAAACTTAACAGCAAACAATGGTAATAAAGCAGGAATAATGCATTTTAATAATAAACATCGTATAAAGGTAAACTAAACTAAAACTAAAATTTATAATAAATAAATATAAAGAATTAACACAGTGGATATATTCGTAAACATTGACTAGGGGTATATATATATAGCAGTAAAGATATTATAGATAGCGAAACTAAATGTGATATCCCATGGGATGCATCGGCCCGCATCACGCCCAATTCAAATAGTAAATACAACAACAAAATGATCCGGGTGGAAAAATTATTGTTGCATTCACATGTCAAAGTGAGGGCGATCCGGACCGACAGGTCCGAGGGATATCGCCTTAAAGGCTGACTTACACGAGTCGATTATCTAGTCATTTTTCTTGTCGATTTTCATTCTACCTTCAAATACAAGGTGTGAATCGATTGAGTTGCCGTTTACACGGTGGAACGACAAAAATCGGCCAGGCAGACTCGTCCAAATAAGTTTAAGGCTTATACATATACCTAATTAACTAAAGTACTTATAAAGAACGTTCTTAAAATTGCTTTTACTTAGACTGCTGCGAATAGATATCGGAATAGAGTTCCATGTACGAATAGCGTTGATGAAGAATAGGCGTGAAGATGCCAAGTAGTTAGTAATAGGTTGGTATTATCAAATCATTAATCCGCGTAGACCTAGGGAAAACCAGTTTCTCATATAAGTAGCTGGGCTCTTAATATATAATAAGTCGGTAAAGATATATACAATTTCTAGCTTTGAAATAATCCGAAATTTGGCATCCTAATAAGCGCGATCTCCAGTCAGATATATGGTCATACTTAGCTAACCCAAATACATAACGTGTAACATAGTTAAAAGCTACATCAATTTTGTGCGCTGACTGAGAGCTCATTTTACTATAAACAAACTCCGAGTAGCTAATGATAGGCATAATTAGTTGTATAGCAAGTTTTCTTCTAATATTTATGGGTGTGTAGATTGCAGACATGCGCAAATTTCTTAGTATATTATAAACTTTACGGATAACCGAGTTAACATGATCATCACAGCTTAAGGCTGAATTAATTATGAACCCAAGGTTAGTTACTTTGGGTACGAGCTTTAGAGGTTTATCGGCAATGTATAAGGGTGGAATATTTAAGAAATTTTTTTTTTTTTAGTTATGGGTAGCACATAAGATTTATCGCTATTAAGACACAAGTCATTTTTCATCGCCCAGTCATAGATGGATGCTAAGTCATTATTTAACTTCGAACAAATTTCACTTGTCTCTTCATGGTTTCCGGATAAGTATAACTGAACATCATCAGCATACGCGTGCATTTTTACATGTTTACAGACATAAAATATATCATTTATGAACATACTGAATAGTAGCGGACCCAATATCGAGCCTTGGGGAACCCCAGAAAGAAGTGGGTTTAGACCAGAAGTATCAGAGCCATTCTTGACACGTTGGGACCTACCCGTTAAATAGCTCCGCATAAGACGCATTGCGGAATCACCAAAACCAAAGAAATTTTTCAATTTCATGCAAAGTAAGTCAGAATTCACAGAGTCAAAAGCTTTCGAGAAGTCAAGTAAACATAAAAAACTAAGTTGGTGTTTGTCAAAAGGTATTCTTATATCGTCTAGAATTTTTAAGACAGCCGTAGAGCAGCTGTGCTTTGCTCTGAAGCCGGACTGATATGGGGACAACAAGTCAAATGTATTAATATGATCATGAATTTGCTCGGACAACAACATCTCGAAGACTTTTGAGAGTGCAGGCAAAATGCTAATTGGCCGGAAATCACCGGGAGTGTTGGCAGACTTAGTTTTCGCGATGGGTCGCACAGTGGCAACTTTCCACATATCAGGGAAGCACGAGGTCGTAATACTATGATTAAGCACATGTGAGAGAGTAGGTAGAATGTAGGGTGCTATTATTTTTACAAATTTTATAGGTATCATATCTTCTCCAATTGCATTCGACCTTATCTTACTGATGCACCTCGCCACATCAAATTCAGACACAGCTTTGAATTCAAAGGCTCGGGAAACGGGCTCAGCAGAGGAAGGACAAATTGTGGAACAAGTATTAACAGAATTAGGAGAAGCACGGCACACAAAAGCATCATTCAGGTCTTCAGGACTAAGGGAACAATCAGAACTGTCACTCACATGCACACGAAGACTTTTCAGGTTGCGCCACAAAACATGATTTGACAACGATGTATCCAACATCCTACTATAATATTTGCACTTCTCTCTCTTTATAAGGGCAGTGGTTTCATTTCTTACAAGCTTATAAGTATTCCAATTGGCTTCATTACGGTTCATTTTCCAGCGGGTGTATTGTCTGTTGCGCTTCCTGATCATAGCTCGAACAGAAGTAGTGAACCACGGACATGATATAGGGCGACTACGTTGAGTGCGAAGCGGAACATGAGCTGTATACAGATAAAGAATATTTTCATTAAGAAAGCTTAATTTATCATGCACTGAACTAAGACCCCAACAGGTAAGGTAGACCAATTAATTCGGGATATATCATATAAAAGATTATTTAAGTCCAGCAGACGATAGTCGGGTAAGATAGATGGGCTAGCCACCACATTAAGGTCATTAAGCTTAATGTCAAACGAACAGAAAATGAGATCATGATCCGAGAAAAACGACATTTGGTCAAACTTTAAAACAATGGACATATCAGAGACGACAAAATAATCTAAGAGGCTGGGACTGCAGTTTTGCCCAAACCTTGTGGGTACAGATGCATTAACAACATCAAGACCAACACCGGAAACACATTCCAATAAACGGCTACTGTAGAAATCACTACATAGCAGGTTCACATTAAAATCTCCACATATAATAATATCAGTGTAGTCGACAGCCACAGAAGACAACATTGAAAAATATTCATTGACATCACAACATTTATTGGGACTATAAACACACGACAGAAGGACTTTAGACAATGAACTACACACTTCAACTAACAAATGCTCAGTAGCGCTACCAGATATCCCTGATATAGACCGAGTTTTGAGACTTTTTTTGCAATAAATGGCTACACCACCACCTTTTTAACCCTCCTATCCATCCTATAAAGCACGTAGCCCACCATGTCAAAATGAGCATCCATTACTTCTGGTCTAAACCAGGTCTCAGATACACAGATTATGTCGACGCCAGATTGCTCAAACACAGTCCTAACAACATCCATCTTTTCGGGGTTCAGACTGCGCGCATTAAAGTGAACCACATTTAGTCCATTGTGGCGTTTGCAAAAAATGTTAAGCAAAGCACGACTATTATCCCCAATGCTATTCCCAACTCTATTGTTACCAAACATTTAAAATAGTAAAAGTAAAAGCAATTTTAAGGTACAGACGATGACAACCCTGTGCTATCAATAAATAAAGAAAAGGCGTATAAATATCATAAGAATAAATAAAAAACAATAATAACGGTGTACCATATGGCCTAGCGAAACTGATCCAGATCCCCATCGCACGCAATTCTAATTGGCTCCTTAGTCCTATCCTGGTCATTTCTGACATACACGCAGCCACGTAGTGTGAATGCTGCCTCCAACTTTCCCTCACGACGCAATTTTATTGCTGATTGCAGAATAAGTCTGTTTTCTTTAGTCAGACTCTCAAATAAAAAGAAATTGCCCTGTAACCCAATCGGCTCCAGCGGAATAGCCATTTTAAAGCGCCTACGATAATCACCAAAAGCACGAAGAGCACGATTTCTATCCAGAGGTGAGTGAAATTTAATGACAACTGCACCGCTGGAACCAGAAGGGGAAGATCTTACGCGAAAGATGTCACGTATCTGAGGGGAATGAAATCCAATTGAAAGGCAGATGATATTGGCGGTTATATACCAACAGGTTGTCATAACCTCTAACGAGACTTTTGCCGAACTACTCTTCCAACTTATAGTGTGCTGCTTTGATTTTTTCCCTATGAGTTGGCGGGACCTAGTTTTTTTTTTTAATTTAAAAATCTGTGACTGTTCAAACAGTTGAATGCAGTTAGGTTAGGTTAGGTTAGTGGCTGCCGCAGAGGCACACTTAGGCCAGTTTTGAAAAGCCCGTTGTGATACCACCAGCACTAGGAAAGTCAGTCCCGGGACCCGGCCATTTGGAAAATCCCAGCGGTCTGGTTTAGACTATCCAGGAAGGGAACTCCCAAAAAGCGCATTCCCGCGCCGCTTAAGGCCGGGCAGTTGCAGATGAGGTGCTTCACCGTTTCCTCATCATCCTCATCACCCCTTCTGCGTGCCTACCAATAAGGCAGTGCCCAGTTAGAACACCTATTAATATTAAGATTTCTCTCCTTCTTAGGGCGTGAATGCCTCTAGATCTTTTATGATCCCATTTCGGCCAGGTTTGTTTGGATGTCCGGCAACTTGGGGATTGTTGCCACCTTTCGTTGGCTTGGAGTACACACTCCGTCAAGCCAACGAAAAGTAGCAACAATCCCCAGGGTGCCGGACATCCAAACAAACCTGACCAAAATGGGATCATAAAAGATCTAGAGGGATCATAAAAGATCTGAATGCAGTTATAGAATTTCCATTTGATTTTCAGAAAAATACAATTGACATTCAGAAAATTACAATTGATATTCAGAAAACTTTCAGAATATAAACTGTAAAAGGTGTAGTATGATTTCAACCCGAGTTTCATACATACTTGCATACTAGTACGAACCAGGATTTTTCTGACTAGTATTACTTCGCCAAGCAAATTATAGTTGTATAATAGTATGTTTTCTGATTAGATTGGCATTGATTGGTTTAAGGGTAATCAGCAACGAACTAGTATAAAAACATCCATAAAATGTATAGTAAACGAGCTAGGTGTCTGCTGAGTAGTTTGGAATTGATTAGTTTGAAAGTAGTCAGAAATTAACTAGTATGAATACACCACAAAATTTTTAGGCGTAGAACTATAATGTTGCTGAGTAGTTTGGCATTGACTGGTTTAAAGCTAATCAGAAATGAACTAGTATGAATACACCACAAAAAGTACAGTCAATGAACTACATTGTTTGCCGAGTAGTTTGGCAATGTCTGGCTTAAAGGAAATCAGAAATGAACTAGTATGAATACACCACAAAATGCATAGTCAATGAACTGGAATTTTCGCTAAGTAGTTTGGCATTGAATGGTTTAAAGCTAATCAACAATGAACTGGTATCCATATGCCACAAAATGCATAGTCAATGAACTATATTGTTTGCTGAGTAGTTCGACATTGACTGGTTTAAAGGTGATCAGAAATTAACTAGTATGAATACACCACAAAATGTATAGTCAATGAACTATATTGTTTGCTGAGTAGTTTGGCCTTGACTGGTTTGAAGCTAATCAGCAATGAACTAGTATAAATACACCACAAAATGTATAGTCAATGAACTATATTGTAAGCTGAATAGTTGGACATTGACTGGTTTAAAGGTGATCAGCAATGAACTAGTATGAATACACTACAAAATGTATAGACAATGAATTATATTGTTTGCTGAGTAGTTCGACATTGACTGGTTTAAAGGTGATCAGAAATGAACTAGTATGAATACACCACAAAATTTATAGTCAATGAACTATATTGTTTGCTGAGTAGTTCGACATTGACTGGTTTAAAGGTGATCAGAAATGAACTAGTATGAATACACCACAAAATGTATAGTCAATGAACTATATTGCTTGCTGAGTAGTTTGGCCTTGACTGGTTTGAAGCTAATCAGCAATGAACTAGTATGAATACACCACAAAATGTATCGTCATTGAACTATATTGTTTGCTGAGTAGTTCGACATTGACTGGTTTAAAGGTGATCAGAAGTGAACTAGTATGAATACACCACAAAATGTATAGTCATTGAAATATATTGTTTGCTGAGTAGTTTGGCCTTGACTGGTTTGAAGCTAATCAGCAATGAACTAGTATAAATACACCACAAAATGTAAGGTCAATGAACTATATTGTTTGCTGAGTAGTTTGGCGTTGACTGGTTTAACGCTAATCAGCAATGAACTAGTATGCATACGCCACAAAATGTATAGTCAATGAACTAGAATTTTCGCTGAGTAGTTTGGCATTGACTGCTTTTAAAACTAATTGTTTAGACCATCGGTCTAAATATATCGGTCGCCCCTCGTAGCAAACCTCAGTATCGGCCGCGCTATCACTTTTTTATCTTTATACCGATAACAGCTCTTACCCCTTCGAATCCTCCAAATGTAGGATTCGGCGGAGGTACAGAGCTGATTTTTATCTAGACACTCGACCACTTCGTTTTCGATTATACGAGCACCATCATCAGCCACTCCAGGTAAGATCCAAATTTTTCCATAATTTGTCCATTTTAATTTTCTTGCATTTTCCAAACAAGATTATTAATTGTACACATTAATTCTTTAATAATTAACTGTGTACCTTATATTCAATAAAGAGTGCTATTATATTGTATGAAATAGAAAGGCAAGTGTTTTGTTTATTTATTAACTCGTTGCACTTTCTTTCTTTCTCTTTTCCATACTTATTACGTGTGAGCATCCCGCCATTGCCATTGGCCGCACGTAACATTGGTCCATCGCGCCAGGAAATAATAAACAACCAGCACCTATAAAACCAGCACCTAAAAAATCCAGCACCTAATAAAGCGCACCGCAAAAATTAAAAAATTCAACTCAGGTTATTTGGCTTTAATTAATTCGAAGGCGAGCTAACAAACCAGCGAATACCATACCAACGAACACACATGTATACAGCTGCAAACATCACACCACATCACATCATATCATACCATCAGTTCGTTGCTCACATCAACACATCACATCACACCAATCACTACAGTCCATCTGCTCTCATCACAACACAATCAATTACATCAATTTCATCACTCAAGGTACGTGGTTTGTTTTAGTTCATGCACCACTTTTTTTTTTTGTACGTGCGAAACGTAGTGAACTTTGTGAGTGATTTCCTTTGAAAACAAAGTAAGTGAAAATACCGTGTTCTCGATAGCACACTTTCGCCTTTTGACTATCGGTTAAGTCCCCCACCAGTGGTAAGACTTATCCGACACAGCTCAAGGCAAGCAGTCAGTGAATTTTTTTTGTTTTTTTTATATATACACGTATCACTGCACTGAACATCTCTCTGTTCGACCACATACTGTGGAAACTTTCTCCAAATAACTTTAAAATTTCACTCAGTTGATGCTTTTTAAAGAGCGCTCCATCACAAAGTTCACATATCAAACAATCCATATATTCATCACAACGTTGGGTGGCTTGTGGGAATAAACACTTAAAGCGTACACAGTCCATAAGTGTCGCTTAATTTAACACATTATTTTGTATCGCTCAAAATTTTAAATAAAATATTATCACTAGTCCACGATTATCTGGACAAATACAACTGCGTTAGTTTTTCTTGGAAATTGCACTTTGTTACCTGGTTTGGCTATACAGGGTTCATACTACCCAAAGCACCTTAAATCTTCAGAGATTTAAATCTGTGCCACATACACTTTTTGTTGATACATTAAGTCTTCAGAGACTATCGGTTATCACATACATTTGGAAATACTAAACCTCCAGAGGTTATCCGTTACACAAATACTTTTGAAACATTAAATCTTCAGAGATTTCTATCTGTTTCATATACACAGTTTGTTACACTACATCTTCAAAGATTTAGACCGGTTCACAAACACTTTAAGCACATTAAATCTTCAGAGATTTTATTGGTGCTACACACACCTATTAATACACTAAATCTTCAGAGATTTTTTCGGTTTCACGTTCATTTTAGAGACATTAAATCTTCAGAGATTTTGTTTCTTATAAACTTTGAGACAGTAAATCTTCAGAGATTTGTTTCATATATACCGTTGTTGATACTTTAAATCTTCAGAGATTTTGTTCGGGTTCACACACACTTGTAAAGACATATTTTTGTCTTTTGAAACATTAAATCTTCCGAGATACTTTAAATCTTCAGAGATTTTGTTCGGTTTCACACACCTTTAAAGACATAATTTTGTCTTTTGAAACATTAAATCTTCAGAGATTTCTATCTGTTTCATATACACTGTTGATAATACTCTAAATCTTCAGAGATTTAGATCTGTTTCACACACTTCTAAGACATAATTTGTCTATCACACATTCTATACATCAAATCTCCAGAGATTTGAATCAAATCATCGTTATATAAAAAATTTCGCTTAGTCCAAAGCAAGACATCTTCCTGAGTCACTACTGCTAAGTCCACTTCTCTGTACATATACAAAATATTTAAGCAAATAAAGAGAATGGAGACATATATTCGTCAGTCCGACTGCATAGTGGAGTTCGAGCAAGAATGGAGCTCTACTAACATTGAAGAAATGGATAAGCACACCCTTGCACTACAGCAAGAGGAGCTGAAGTCACAATGGAAGAAGACGAAAACGACTTATGACAGCCTATTGTCCCACAAAGAGACCACCAAGGAAGATTTGCAATCCATAAAGCAAAAAAATGAAACGTGTTTCGCATGCTACATGAAATGCATGGCTGCTATGAATGCTCAGCTGGAAAAGCTGTCAGCACAGCCCATACAACCACAAAAACAAAAAAGTACGGATGATACATCTAGCCGTGAAAATAATATTCGGCTTCCGCCCTGTGACACCGATGTGTTTAAGGGTGATTATCTGTCATGGCCAACCTTTAGGGACATGTTCACGGCCATATACATATTAAATAAACGCCTTACCCCGGTTGAGAAATTGTATCATCTCAACCAGAAAACCCAAGGTGAGGCAAAGGAAATAGTCCGCAGGTGCCCATTAACCAATGAAGGCTTTACTACCGCCTGGAAAAATTTAAGTGACAGGTACGAAAACAAACGTATCCTTGTCAATACACAGTTGAAATCTTTGTTTAGTCTGACCGCAGTTGAGAAAGAATGCGGTACAAAGATTAAGCAACTACAAAGAGACATAAATAATTGCATCTCGTCGCTTCAATGTCATCAAATTGACATATCTAATTGGGATGCAATAATAACATATTTATGCTCCACCAAACTTCCGGAATGTACTCTGGCTCTATGGGAACAGACCATTGAGAACAAAACAGAGATACCAAAATGGGAAGATATGGACAAATTCCTGTCCAACCGTTTCCAAACGTTGGAAACAGTTTCCGACCTGAAGGGTAGCACAGGCCCAAAAACACCCATGAATCAACGGTCAAATAGTTCACGGGAAACGCCGAGGAAACTCGGAGTTTACCAAGCCAGCGTCCCTCCTGGCTGGTGTCAAATGTGCAACACCAAGGAGCAAAGATTGCGGGATTGTCAAAATTTCCGAAGGCTGTCCATACAAGACAGAATAACCTTTATTAAGGAAAAAAGGTCTTGCCTAAACTGTTTGTCAGACAAACAAACCGTGACACGATGCCCTCATCCGCTTAATTGCACCTTGTGTCACTTGAGGCACAACACCTTACTCCACCTGCTAACAGCACAACCCCAAGGAAACCACCAAAGTTGGAACCGGAACACCAACTCCAACAATCAAAGTCGGAACCGAAACACCAACACAAATAATCGAAGTTGGAATCGCAACTCCAACGATGATAGGCCCTCAACTTCGCAACAGGCTAGGGCAAGGCTTGAGTCTGCAAAAAGAAACGAAAATGTTAATAATGTTTCTACGTTACATGCTAATACAACTAAAGGGGTATTGTTGGGAACCGCACGCATTAAGATCCACTATAATGGAGTGGATTACTCGGCCAGAGCACTTATTGACTACGGCTCTGAGTGCTCTTTCATAACTGAAAGACTGAAAAGGAGAATAAACCTGCCATCTAAACGCCTGAACATCCAAGTGTCAGGCATAAACAATACGCTGTCCGCGCAGGTAACAGAGTCGTGCTCTATTACAATAGGCTCCCTCATCGACCCATTAGTTAGCATTGATACAATGGTCCTAGTCCTACCACAACTTACAGGGGACCTTCCGACTTGTCAAGTCAGTGCATTGACCCAGCAAGCGTTCCCTGACTTGATTCTAGCGGATAAGAGGTTCTTCGTTAACGAACCAGTCGACCTCATCCTAGGAGGCGACATATATGCAAAGATAATATTGAACGGTATAAGGAAGAACGTGATGAGCACGCTTCTCGCTCAAGAAACCGTCTTCGGGTGGATACTGACCGGTCGAGGAGAAACAGCACAGCCCACTAATAATAGGGTATCATTTTTTAACGAGATAAGCCTAGATAAACAGTTAACCGCTTTCTGGGAGTTGGAAGATGTGTCTAAGAAAAAGGCACTAAACGACGATAATGCCTATTGCGAGGCACTTTTCAAAGCAACAACGGAACGGGGCTCTGATGGCAAATACATTGTCTCCCTTCCCTTTAAACAAGAGTTTCCCAACGATATATGCTTAGGACCCTCATTAAAAGGCGTTTGTTCTCAATTTTACAGGAATGAGACCCGCCTGGCTAGGACACCGGACCTACAGAGAGAGTACAATAGAGTATTGTCGGAGTATGAGACGTTAGGACACATGTCTAAGGTTCCCACAATGATACCACCCCAGTCAACGGACTGCTACTTCCTGCCGCAGCATGCGGTTATCAAGGAAGAAAGTACAACTACCAAAGTCCGGGTGGTTTTTAACGCTTCGTGCCCTGCTACTAATGGCACAAGTCTTAACGACTTTCTTCATACAGGCCCAGTACTTCAGGCCGACTTAACAATATTACTCCTTAGATGGAGATTTTTCAAATACGTTTTTAATAGCGACATCGAAAAGATGTATCGCCAGATATGGGTCAAACCCAATCAAACGAGATTCCAAAGGATAGTTTTCCGGACCAGACCTGAGAACCCTATCAACGTCTACGAATTAAAGACGGTAACATTTGGAGTTAATTGCGCCCCTTACTTAGCAATTAGAACACTGCATCAGCTCGCGGACGACGTGGAAACTTCATTACCCGTCGCTGCCAATATTCTACGAACAAGCATGTACGTCGATGACGTCCTTTCAGGAGGGCATACCATCGACACAGCCATGAAAGCGCGCGATGAAATAACACATGCATTACAGTCTGCAGGCTTATCCCTTCGAAAATGGACGTCAAACTGCAGCAAAATACTGCAGGGAATACCCAAACCTCATCGACTAAATGAGGACTTTTTAGAGTTCGACGACTCCAGTACAGTGAAAACACTCGGAATCCGTTGGAACGCGCATTCCGACCAGTTTTATTTTACAGCTAAGCCCATTGAAAATAAGGATAGCATAACCAAACGGGCAATACTCTCAGCCATCGCTAAACTCTTCGATCCATTAGGATGGCTGGGCCCAGTCATCATAGTAGCCAAATGATTATGCAAAACATTTGGTTAGAGGGGACGGACTGGGACGAGAGAGTATCGACTGAAACTTTAGATAGGTGGCGCAGCTTTATGCACGACTACAATGAAATTAATAACATTCGGATTCCACGATGGGTGTATTTCACGCCATCCAACGACGTGGAAATACACGGATTCTGCGATGCCTCCGAAAAAGCATACGCAGCCACAGTTTTTTTAAGAGTCAAAATGAAAGATCAGGTTTACGTTAACCTGCTAATGGCGAAAACAAGAGTAGCCCCAGTGAAGACCATCTCCTTACCCCGATTGGAGCTGTGTGGAGCGGTTCTGTTGGCCGAGACTTTGGAATCCGTCATCGAAAATCTGAATTTAGGCACATTCAAAATTCACCTTTGGACGGACTCAACCATCGTCCTAGCATGGATCCGAAAACCACCGTGTTCGTGGTCAACGTTCGTGGCGCACAGAGTCACAAAAATTGTGGAAAAGGTAGGAAATCAAGCCTGGCGACACGTGGATTCCGCATCAAACCCAGCAGATCTGGCCAGCAGAGGACTATCAGCGCGGGATCTAGTCGACAACGTTCTGTGGTGGCAGGGACCTTCTTGGTTACAAGAAGACAAGAATAAATGGCCAGCCCAAGAAAAAGAGTATGGTACAAACATCGAGGCAAAGAGAGTACAAATTCACGCAACTACGCAAACAAACAATAAAGAGGACATTCTCGATAGATTTTCCGATTTTTCAAGAGCTTTGAGGGTCATATCATATATTATGAGGTTCTCTCAAAGAACGAGTCCCAAAACAAAATCCACTTTTAAAGCGGAGTCACACCTCATTTCGCCCGACGAAATTAAGGCTACGACTCAACGTCTTATATCCATCTACCAACAGAAACATTATTCTGAAGAATTAGGGAATTTAAAATCCGGGAAACCTATTGGGACAAAAAGCGAAGTCCTGCCTCTCAACCCCTTCATCGATAGCTGTAACATCTTGCTGGTGGGCGGCCGTCTGTCTGCATCCCTTGACCTACCTTATAACGAACGTCACCCAATTATCCTCCCTTACGCGTGTCATTTCACCCGTCTTCTGGTCCAGTTTGTCCACAAGATCTCCCTACACGGAGAAAACCAAGTAATGCTGCGGCTTATCCGCACGCAATACTGGGTTCCAAAGGTGAAAAACATGATTAGATCTGTTATCCACAACTGTAAGGTCTGTACCATCTTTCGACACCGAGTACAGACCCAATTAATGGGGGACCTTCCTTCCGCACGCACTACCTTTTCCCGGGCATTTACTAACACCGGGGTAGATTTCGCCGGACCCTTTGACATCAAGTCCTACAGCGGCAGAGGGTGTCGCATGTCAAAGGGCTACGTTTGCCTGTTCGTATGCTTTACGACCAAGGCAATTCATCTAGAGGCCACCAGTGACCTCAGTACCGCCTCGTTCCAGGCAGCCTTCGACAGGTTTGTTGCCAGACGAGGATGTCCAAAAAACATCCATTCCGATAATGGAACGAACTTCGTCGGTGCCTCTCGAGCTCTCCGATCCGAGTTCAAGGCTTTTCTAGCGGACGCCCGCAACCAGACCCTTTCCAACTATTGCCATCAAACCCTGACCTGGCACTTTATACCAGTTGGGGCCCCTCATATGGGTGGACTCTGGGAAGCGGGGGTAAAAAGTTTCAAAAACCACTTTAAAAAGATCGCCTCCGATCATAAATTTACCCTCGAGGAATTTAGCACCCTACTATGTCGCATCGAGTCATGTCTCAACTCTCGACCACTAACTCCCTCTTCCAACGAACCGTCGAACTTGGAGCCACTTACCCCAGGACATTTTCTGGTTGGAGGACATCTATTAGCCCTATAAAATCTACCACCCCAACAATAAACCCAATAGCAAGCAAATGCACTCGTTAAACTTGGTAACGAGGCCAACAAAAACCCTACCGCAGACGGACTAACCGATCTGCCACAGAAGATGACAATGTGCTACACAAAATTAGCAGCACATCGCCCAAACATAAATTCCCTCACAACAAAGTCAATTGCCAGATAAGGAGATAAAAGGCTTTTTTCTTCAAATAAATGTAAACAATCGTATTAACCCCTTGCCACCCAAGCACAGTCCTTGTGCCCCATACAATTGTTTTACTGAAAAATTAGATAGCATTTGTTCATGCCAAAAGAAAAAATTATCAATACCACGAAATATGCTAGCCCAGTAACTTTGGCAACTTTGGAATCTAGTAAACAAGAATTTTTAAAGGTAGAAGTTCAATATTTAGCCACCTAAAGATCTCCGACATGATCATAAAATATGATTAAAAACTCATGTCCAACTTTGTTTGAATCTCAGAAATTAATAATCTAAATGATTCAAAAATGATTTCCAGGATTAATTTTGATTATCAAAAAGAAACATATTTGATTATTCCTGTGTTCATTTATATGACAATATAGTCACAAAAAAGGAATGAAATCGTACTAAAATTCAAATAAAGAAATATTCGAAATTCAATCTTAAAATGTTATTTGGGTTAAATCTAAAACACAAATGCTTAGCAAGGGCGTTCGTATAAGAACTGTAGTAAACTCGTAAATATACGAGATTTGTAAACTTAAGACATAACACGAATACCCTTATTTTGTTTCAATTCGTTATTGAAAAGTTTAAACGTTTTTAGATCAACGAAAAGCTTTTCCATTCATTGAAATCAAAATCTCAAAATTTTGTTTATTTTGATTGATTTCCCCATATATTTTTCCATTGTTTGAGCAAGAATATTTTTTTTCCATACACAAAAGGTAAAAAAAAAAAAAAAAAAAACTAGAGCAGAAATTTGTGAGCTAGATTACTCTAGTTTGTTGTGAGCATACTCATGAAACAAAAGATAAAGCAACCTAGAGCAAGAAAAGTGTTCGTTAAACACAATACCTCAATCTGGCGTAAGCTAGAGCAGCCCAATAAACAAACCTATGGTTGAACACTACACTCACCCGATGCACCTGGTTGGGGTTGCCGCTCCCAGTTGTGGGTGTATTTGATTCCTTTACAGCTCGACGTTGCTCCTCTTCTTGACGTGCACGCTACTCCTCCATAGACACACGTAAAGCAAGTGCCAATTCTGGATCGTCTATTGGAGCAGCGCCATTCAATCCAAACCAACTTCATCTTGCATTATAGGTGAGAAAAGTAGGGCATCTGATAAACCGGAACCGCGTCGTACACTGGCAAAATGCGAACCAGTACCATCTTTGCCATTCACGAAATCTGAAAGTAGGTAATTATTGTTGACGTAATCACCAAAGCTAGCAATATCAACATTGACGCTTACCTTTAAACGTTTCGATTAACGAAATCAGCATCATCATTATTGACAGGCGATCATTATTGAAACGGCCCTTAACATCGTACACCAAACGGAAGAATTCACCGGTTTTTTCAATGGTGATCACATCCATGAAACCAGCTGGATATGTGGGATCGGTACGCACTTTGCCGTCAACCTTGATGAGACTCTGCATCACCTCAACACCATTCAATGCATACTTCAAACGATTTCTCATGCAAATCATCAATCGTAATGATTCGCGCAACTTGTGTGGACCACTTGATGGCCGAGGACCAAATACTCCCCCCAATTTGTGCAACATCCATACCCTTGGGGCGGCTAAACGTGTCTAATGCTTCTTGGGACCTCGCGCCATCTTTTAGATGCGAAAATTTTATGGGGCATATGGAAAGCTGCCCCATAAAATAAAACCCTGGCGCAATAATTTGCTACCCGCCCAGCGTCATGCCAGTGTTTGGCATACAAAAGAAAAATATTTCCCCTATATGCAGCGGGGTTTAGCTAAACCTAGTGTTATGGGTTCGAGCTGTATCGATATCCCATAACCCCTGTCCAAAAAAAAGTTAACTCCTTAAACAAAAAATATGCCCCTATACGCAGCGGGGCCTAACTAAACCTATTGTTATGGGTTCGAGCTGTATCGACATCCCATAACCCCTATTCCAAAAAAAAAGTCAACTCCTTATCATGGCCCGGGCCATAGCTCTAAATCCTACCACCTTTATTCCGTCCAACTCACCCTGTTGTGCAGCTGTTGTTGAGCAGCAACAATTTTCCAACAAAGCATTATTCTCCAAATGACCGCGTATAGCTTTGCGCATGCCACTTGCATTTGGTTTGAGCCAACATTGTCAGCGCCAACAATGAAACATGTAGGATATTGCCCATAAAACCTGAAACGAAAAAGAAAAAAATTAAAATACGTATGCCAAAATAGTTCATTCAGGTATGTATCCATCGCTGGGTGCCGGCTTCCACAGCGAGTGACACATACACGTACAAACATATATATTTTTACGATACACTTACCTTTTTCCTTGTATACTTACCTGCAACCTTTTGGCCACGGCCATGCTCCTCTGGTTTCCAACCCACCGATCATCCTGCCAATGTACCGATCATCCTGCAACCTGAAAAATAAAAGAAAAAGAAAATTTAATTAAATTAAAAATAAAATTCACAAAAAGTAAAACTTACCTCGTGTCAAATTTCTTCAATGACATTTATTCATTGAGAGCGCCGTCTTGCGCTGCCACACTACCAATTTTTTTTGTACTAAATCGCGCTACCGGATGCACGGGTACTAAAACCTCCACTTAAGGCCCTATTACACGAAACGCGTCACTGCATCGCGCGATATAAAATGTAACCACTTTAGTCAATACTAGCCTGAGTATAAATCTTTCGGTGTCCCAACATAAATAAACACCGAGAACATAATTGAGGAAACAATAGGCTGTACAAAAAAAAAAAAAATGCGTACCGTCAGCCCCGGCTCCGGCAACCATCCGGATTTGGGATGGCGTAGTCCAGAGTCATTTTAATACGCGCGGCCGAAGGCTGCCGACATCCGTCTTTTGAGCTATATCCCATGATTGTAGCTAACTTATTAGCAGTTGACCCATAAAGTATACAATACCAATAAAATATTATATCGTGGCAAATATCCATTTCTGGCAGTTACTACCTTCACAGTCGTAATCGTACAACACCGTCCACCATTCCCCTAAATTAGTTTCCCCAAATCGTGACACGGTATGGGAAATGTCACCACAATGACGGGGTGAACAGCATCTGCCTGGGCCTTAACATCGCAAGAGTACTAGTCGCCATCGGCGAGATGTGGCAGCACAGACTGTTGAGGGAGCATGTCAGCTGTTCGGGCTCCGATTGGTGAGACTTAAGGGTGGGTAATGTTAGCTGGTGATCAGCGACAACGCGATCAGCTGGTCATATAATCACCACGTAGACCAAAGCTCGCGATGCGAAAAATTAAGTTTTTTAGCAAAATATCTAGATCTCACCATTACTAATTACTAAGTAAATGGAATCAGAGCGAAAATTATTACCTCCAAAAAAAAAAAAACAATTTTAGAACTTCTTCAGAGGGTGCGTACTCTGAAGTGTCAGCACATATAAAGTGTTCACGCACCTATTTCCTGTTTCCTTGAGTGGCAGGAAATTGTCAACTGACAAACAGTACCAGATCGGAAAAATTCTGCGATAATACGAATGGTCCTGCCAGATGGGGGTAAATATCCAAACCTACCCAAAAATTCACTGAAGTGTAATAATACATTTACACCGCAACAAATTTGGTAAATGAATAGCACATTTACATCGCACCAAATTTGGTAAATTAAGCACAAAAATACCCAAAATGAAGCGCAAAAAGGCCCAAAATATCAATGTCGAAATAAATAAGAAAAACATCCACGTAAATTCAAAGCCCATAAGGCAAAACCCATATTAGGGACACAAGCCACCCAACCATACAAAAATTCACATAAAATAACGGGCTATTAATTTTTAGAATGACTCGCTTCACCGCTACACGCGACAAAACCGAGGAGAGGTCTCGTCCCTTTGCCATCCCGTGCCGCTTATGCGGAAATAACCACGGCATCCGCTTTTGCCAGCAATACCGTCGGATGGCGGCTGAAGAGCGGTTGCGGGTAGTACTTATCCACAAGTACTGCCCCAATTGCCTGTCGCCATTCCACCGCCCGGAAGCATGTCCGTGCAAGGACCGCTGCTACCGGTGTGACGAGCCACACCATACCACACTCCACATCGATGGAGTGAGAGGCGAGTCATCGAAATACACGCCGCAAGACGAAGAAGACGGAGAAATTTCTGATGGCGCCCTATCAATAGCCATAACAGAAACCACGAAATCCTGGGCAGAGCAAGTCGCAGAAGAAGAGGAAGAAGAAGAGGCAATACGGTCAGCACCGACAGGCACTCCACAGCTCGGCGGCTCGGAAACCCGTCCTTTCCGACCGCTACTACGGCACGAGCAGTGGAGACGCCGCGACCCAGTCCCGACAGAGGACAAGAAAAAGGGTGGCTCGCAAACACGTCCTTTCCGACCACTGCACAGGCCCGGTAAGGTGAACCCTGATGGCTCGGAAACGCGTCCTTTCCGACTATCTCGCCGTCCCACTGAGGTAAGACGGGGTGACGCGGAAACGCGTCCTTTCCGCTCATCACGCCTTACAGCGGGTCGGACGGCACCTTATCCGGCCACCGACAAAACACTCGTCCGCCAGAAAAATCCTCCCGCCGCATTTCGGTCGGGTCGAGCAGCCAACACGCCCACCTCCAACATCATCCTGCGATCGTTTGTCGCCATCGCCCCAACTGCGACCGTCTGTATTGAGTCCGGCGGCAGACTACATTTTGTCCGCGCCCTGATCGACCCGTGTTCACCCACCTCGGTCATCGACAGCGAGCTCGCTACCGAGCTCGACTTGGAACGATTTGGGGGGACTCGGCCGATCAGGTGCACTCTAGTGCTGAGAGGAGAGTTTGGGGTGGGCAGAAGGGTCACGACCCAAGCCACGATCGTCGCACGTCACCACCGGATGAACCTGACGACAACCATTGATGCAACAGTTGCGGTGCCGTTTCAGTTTATGAAGCTGGCTGACCCCGAGTTCTTTCGCGCCTCACCAGTGCGCCTCACGTTAGGCGCCGATGTGTACGCCAGCCTCATGCTGAACGGCACACCGCCATCCACTATCAACGGCCTACTGGCCCAGGCCACAATATTCGGCCTAATCATATCTGGGGCGTGCCAACAATAGGCGGTATCCACCCCATATATTATATTGGACGACAGTAATCTTAAGGTGCAATGAACATAACAAAACCACGTCCATTTACTAATCCTTTTCTCATCCACAACAGGGCAATTTGTAGCAGCTACCATGGAGAGCCTATGGGGCGTCATCCCACCATCCACATAGTCACAGTCTTAGCTTAAGTTTAAGATTGGAGCGGTTGCTGGTGGTCTCGCGTTCCTTCATATTGCGTATCGTAGCAAACCTCAGTATCGGCCGCGCTATCACTTTTTTATCTTTATACCGATAACAGCTCTTACCCCTTCGAATCCTACAAATGTAGGATTCTGCGGAGGTACAGATCTGATTTTTATCTAGACACTCGACCACTTCGTTTTCGATTATACGAGCACCATCATCAGCCACTCCAGGTAAGATCCAAATTTTTCCATAATTTGTCCATTTTAATTTTCTTGCATTTTCCAAACAAGATTATTAATTGTACACATTAATTCTTTAATAATTAACTGTGTACCTTATATTCAATAAAGAGTGCTATTATATTGTATGAAATAGAAAGGCAAGTGTTTTGTTTATTTATTAACTCGTTGCACTTTCTTTCTTTCTCTTTTCCATACTTATTACGTGCGAGCATCCCGCCATTGCCATTGGCCGCACGTAACACTAATCAACAACGAACTGGTAGGCATATGCCACAAAATGGTTAGTCAATGAACTAGTATGTTTGCTGAGTAGTTCGGAATTTGACTGCAGGGTAGGTATTCAACAATATCGATAGCGTTAACCGTCGGCTTAAAGGACGACAAGTGTAACCACTTCAATCGAACAGCTACATTAAGATTAGCATTAGAATTACTACCAACAATGATATTAGCCGCTTTAACGTGCTTGATATAGCTACTCGAATTATCATATTGTTGGGCAGCAGACAGCGCAACATTAAGATCATTTTCGATCGTTTCATGCATATCTTTTAGCAAATTGAACTTAAGCGCAGCTATCGCGATTTGCAACTCACGATTTTTTAACCCGTCGCGAATATATTTTATAACCGTGTGTTCTGTTAAGCCATACCGTTTGCCTAGTCCGCTCATTCGAAAACAATATTCATTAACTTTTTCATGTTGCATTCGCGTTGCACTTGCCATTTTATAATGAATTTGCGCGTCATTTAATTCAAACCCGAACTCACTTAGAGCATTTGCCAATTCTGGCCAACTAGTATAAAATATTGGTGCTGAGTCTAGCCACATACGGGCAGCACCTTTTAACTTGCCAAAAGAAAACACTTCTCATCTGCACTGTCCACTCTATTTACAAATTGTGTCACTGCCATTGAGCTTTCGTTAGTGGGGTTAAACTCAGGAATTGTCTCGGCAATTTTCTTCACACTAGCACTTCTACCTACTGTTCTTACTGAACTTGGAGGTGGTGTAATTGAATTTTCAAAATTATCATGCGCATTATTACCACTATTGCCACTACTTTGATTTGCATTTGTTTCTTGTATTTTACCCGCCAAAGCTTTCATGGTCGCTACCATATTTATATAAAATCGAAACAAAATTATAAAACTGAAACAAACACAGAAAGTCGAGGAAAGAAAGCAGTTTTTATAAAGCGCACACATCTTCAAGAACCAACAAAATTTTGTCAAAAAGCAGTCACAGTTAATGGTAAGTCGTTAGTAGCATTCGTAGACACTGGAAGTGAATGTAGTATGATTATGCCCTAACATACAATATATTTCGGTAATAGTATGGTAAAAGCTACGTATAACCTGAAGTACGAGATTTCCAAGTTTCAGGGGGTTCTGGCTAGTGAGCACTTTGCGTAACCAATCAAACGTCTGGGTAAGTAAGCTGATACAAAAGACAAGAGTAGCTACTTATATCCTATAAATTCACAGTGAAATGTCCGGCCAACACCATTTTGAAGGTGTCGTAGCCGAATCCGGCTAAGCGCGCACGTTCCAAATATTCAGTTCAATATAACAGCGTACAAGCACCGTATTTTTCATGTCAAAATTCAAAGAGTGCTAATACAACCACTCGTGCTAACCACGCAAGGTGTCTTTAGATCACAAACAGCGTATTTTTCTGAACCACCGGCTGGTACCCTTACCGAACTGTTCCAGCGACGCAAACAGCGCACTATTGGTGTCTTCACAGTCGCTCATATCGTCGCGCATAGTAAGCAACGTACTCTACTTCATCGTCAGTTGTCCAACGTTACTCTAACTAGCAAACGTCCAGCGTCCTGGGATTTCCAGCAGTGCTGCACCATACCAAAACCAGTTTTTTTAGTTTTAAGTAAATAGCGCAGGGAAGAGCGCCGCAAATCCACTCATCATTGGATTCCACATCGAGTGATTTCGTGTAGCAACCGTTCGAGCAGAGCGTACTCTAAGTATAAAGCGGGAAACAGAATCAGTCCGCCAATACGTCAGTTGCGTGACGCACGTCTATGTTAGAGCAAATTCTATTGTGCACGATTCCGTTGTATCTGGCGTTATTCATACAAACACCCGCAGTCTACTTTGCGGTCAGTTGTTTCAGCGCACTGGCGGACAGGTTCTACTGAACGCTCAAACATTTTGATAGCTGCAGCGAAGCGAGGGCGAGTAGCAGCGTATACATACATATGTAATTGCATTTCATGGCTCACGACAGTTTATTGTCGGAGTCCATAGACAAATTAATAATTTAAATAATTCGTTGGTGAACGCTTTGGAAACCACTGTAGCATTGTGTGAATGCGAACCTAAATGGTAGTCAATGTATATGCGTATATAAAAGCATTTGGTGTCTCACGACAGTTTATTGTCGGAGACCACTGAGTCCAATAAATATAATTTGGTTTTAGTGCTAAGAAGCACAGAAACTCACGACATTTTTCGGTCGGAGTCTGTTGTACACAGGGCCGTCGACAGGATTTCCGGGCCCGGGGGGATCGAAATTTCCGGGCCCCCTATATGAAGTATTTTTTTTTAGTGAACTCATTATTTATTTAAAAGTAATACATGTATACAAGAAGGTTTTATACATATGTGGCTAAACTTATAAATTAACTTTTCTTGATTTTTTGGCGGCGAAATTCCGAATTAAAGCATTGTAGTCTAGTTGCCTTGCTAAACGAGATTCTATACAAAGAGTAGCTAGCCCAGAAACACGATCTTGTGCAGAGCACGAGCGCTGAAAGTTCTTTATCCTCGCAAGAACACTAAATGAGCGCTCAGCACCAGCAACTGTGACAGGTATTGTGCAAAATAAACGTAGCGCGATACAAATATTTGGAAAAAGCGTTTGTAAATCCTGAGAAAAAATTGCATTCAACAAATTGAATGGTGTAAGGGCTATTTCAAAATTAGTTTCGTATATGTGTTTCAAATGGATTATTTCATCTTCTAAACCATTTTTAACGTCAAATTCATGTACTTTCACAAAAATCGTAGCATAATTTCGAAGTTCGTCTTCTTCCATCGTTGGGAATTGCCATAAAAAAGCAAATGTTGTATTCAGCTTTTTCATGCCTTCAAATCGACGAGAAATTCCTGTAATCACTGAATCCACTATGACTAAAAATGTGTTCCTTTTGAAATCAGTTATGGCATCTCGTTGATGTTCATCTGAAGATATTCGGAGTCCGTTCTTTCTGGTTAAAGGGAAGGATGTTGAAACATCTAATCCGCTGGCTACGTTCTCACATTCACGCAAAATGCTGTCCCATTGGTTACGAATGACTTGTAAATCTGAGAGTAAGCTGTCAAGATTTTTTCTTCAATATCGACAGTGACGTCTGTGCCTTGTAGAATAACGCTTCTTTCATTGTTGGAGCTCAAAATCTTGCACCAAATCGACGACATGAGGATACACTCAAACTTGGTTATGTACATTAGGACTCCGTTTATATCACTCCTAGTTTCTGTAGTCAAATCGAATTTAGTTAATTCTTCTAGAACGTTTTGCAATCCTTTGAGATGTTTTGCAAAGGGTTTGACTGCGTCGATTCTTGCAGACCATCTTGTGTCTGAGAGTTTGTGAAGTGAACCTGGTACATGTTTTTTGAGAATTTCCCAACGTTTTGCACTACTGCTGAATATGTTAAAACACTTTTGAACCACTCCGAAAAAAGTGATTGAGGCTGTACAACATTCTGCAGCTACGACACCGCACAAGTTCTGACTGTGAGCGGCGCAGGGCGAATAAACGGCTTTCGGATTTTTCTTGATAATATGACTTTGTGCACCATTAATTTCACCTTTCATGTTACTACCGTTGTCATATCCCTGCGCACAACATTCTTTCAAAGGAATGTTATATTTTTCCAGAGTATCACAAATCAAATTGGCGATTTCTGCTCCAGTTTTTTTAGTGTAAGCGACGAAACACAGAAATCGTTCTTGGATAGTAAAAGTCTTTTTCAAAGAGTTAAAATTAAGGTATCGCAAAACAAAAGTGTTTTGCTCGTCATTACTCGTATCGGTCGTAGCATCGACGATAATAGAAAAGTATTTGGCCTTCTTTCTTTCTTCTAATATTACTGAAATTACGTGTTGAGCACAAATATCTATGAACTCATTCTGAATAGATGCAGAAAGATAATGCACTTGGAGACGTTTGTGTTCTTGTTGAGCGAATCTAACTTTTTCCAAATGCTCGCGAAGTATTGGATCGTAATAGCTGATGTGCTCCAGGATACCCAAAAAATTACCGTTGTTTGGTTCTCCTACAAGATTGCTTCCACCTCTCAAAGCTAATCCTCTTTCACCAAGGAAAATAATGGTGTGCAGAATCCGCTGTAAGATTTCTTGCCATTTTTTAGTTTTGCTGGTAATATGCTCATCAAGAAGTGTATCAAGTGAGCTGTCATTCTGGATACGACGTTGCGTTGAGCGCCATTGAAGGAAGCACTGAACGTGATCGGGGTTTCTTTCGTGTCCTGGCAGTTTGTCATACAATTTTTTCCATGATTGAAGTTTCGAATATCCTTCTGGACTACAAAGCTTAGAACTATTTAGCTTATTAGTATTTAGTAATCGACAAGGTAAACAGTAAAATGCATCCATGCTGCTACTCCATACCAACCAATCGCGATTGACGATTTCACCATTAGGGTAGGTTATGTATAGGAGCGAGAGCGGAAATGGCTCATTTAATCGATCACGTGGAAAAAAGCAGGCATTTTCGCGTGACCACGACGAACGACTTCGTTTACTATATCGGGCGGCACAAACTCGGTTTTTAAGGTTCCAATATCGTAATCGTAGAGATAGTGTTGATCGTTTTGTGATGCGTCTGGTGAATTTGTTTTTATAGCCTTATCTTCTCCGTCAGAAATTGGCTCTTTTTTAATTAGAGTAGTAGAACAGTCTTTAGAGTTAATGGTTTTTTCGGGATTCTCAGTTTTTCTCATAGCTTCAGTTATATTTCCCGAAGAATCGGAAGCGCTTATATTAACACTGGAACTGGCTGTAGAAGTCATAAGCTGCAAATCTCTCTCAGGTGTTTGATCGTGGCTAATATCAGTCGAATTATTCTGTGTTTCGTCGATTTTCCCGGCATTTGAGTTGCCGAAACTAAATCCAAAAAGGGTTTTTTGTTTTTTTGCCATTTCTTTTTCATTTTTTTTCTTCTGTTCTCGTTCTTTTCGCTTTTGAGCTCCAGATTTGTGGCGATACATTATGAGTTCAGACTGAAAATGTTAGTTAATTTAACAAACAATCAATAAATACAGTATAATGTGGGTTTGAGCCTAAATTTTAAATTTTTTTGTACTACATACATGACCAAACCAAATATGGTTTCAAATTTAAACTAGACCAGTTTTCAAGAAAATTCGTTAAGTGAATAGGGTTTAAATTTTAAACCAGTAATTTTTTAACAATTTTTTAAAGAAAAAATAATATTTTGTACGTTGGCTGGGACTCGAACCAAGACTCCCCGCAGCATGCCGGTCTGCTCTACCACTGAGCTACATCGCACACATAAATTTTGTGGGCAAAATTCAATCTTGAATAAGCTTTCAAAAATAAATGAAAACAAAACAAAAATTTTAAACAAAAAAGTTGTAATTTTAAACCGAAAAGTTTTAATTTTAAACCGAAAAAATAAATAAAAAAATTAAAATATTCCAAAAAAAGTTTAAAAAAATCGCTTAAACTTTAGACGGGCTTAAAATTTAGACTCATTTTTTTAACCGTGTAGTTGGCCACTCATATTTACTTCATACTTCAAAAAATTATTTCTGTCATAATAAGTATAAAGAATAACGATACTAAAAAATGATTTCTATAATTATGGAGATATTGCAAAATCAATTAATAAATTTGTAGAAAAGTGGTGGCGGTGTCACGGTATATAAAATTTTCATTTGACAATTTCTGAATGTATTTAGATATACATATGTAAGCTTTAATAAAGATTTGCACAATTAAAGAAAATTAAGCTGGGTGGGGCACTTACCTGGTTTATAAATAAATCAAATAAAAATAATTTCACTTTCACTTTCTGCTTAAGTTCTGTCTTCACTCACTAAAAACACACTAATTACTCCACTTGCAGCATACTAAGCTGATAAACACACTCAATTAATTTTCCTTAAAAAATCAAATTTCCAAGGAAATCTAAGTTTGAATTCTAAACTATCAAAAATATGATGCTGAAATATCACGGAATTTATGTACACGGTTGCCAAAGGCCTAAAAGAGAAGATTACCAAGCTGTTGAAAAAAACCCAAAAAATTACCAAGATGTTCAAAACGCAGGTTCATTGTGTTAACAAAGAAAATAACAATTTAACTTCGTATGCTTCACATATCAGCTTTTAACCAGGGACCCCCCGTAACGATTATTTTTGTATTTTAAGCATCAAAAATGGAAGACTTCCCAATATCGCAGATACGTTTCAAGTATATGAATATGCACGTCTCTTCATGCTCAACAAAAAGCTTCTATTAACTAAAAAAATTTGAGGGAAATCCATATAAATTACAAATAATCATTATTTTTGATTTTTATTTTTTTGGTCAAACATAAAAGTTATTTTTTGATTTTTATTTTTTCGATCAAACATAAAAGTTATTTTTTGATTTTTATTTTTTTGATCAAACATAATAGTTATTTTTGATTTTTATTTTTTTGATCAAAAATAAAAGTTATTTCTTGAGCGATATTTTACCCCTCAAGAATAAAAATTAAGTTTTGAGTTTTAACTTTTTTCGCGGATTGAAAAACTCAAAACGCCGCTGTGCCTTTTTGGCAAGTAATAAATCATAATTATTGGGTCGTATATCCTCATCAACATATCGTCGCTGCCAACGAAGACATGTTTCGTTGTTCGCGTGGAAGACTAACATATTTAAGCCAAATTTTTTTGATTAGAATTTCTAGAATTTTTTGGAGTATGCAGTTTTGTAGCTCATTGAATTCTAGAAGGAAGTCCGTATACATTCATAATATTAACTTTTTATATGAAAGAAAACAATTAAAGTCGTGGAAAAAAAAATTCGCCAAAAATCAGCGCAATTTTTTACAAGCTTGAGATTACCATCTTCTTAGACTAGAATTCAATGAGCTACAAAACTGCATTCTCCAAAAAAATCTAGAATATCTAATAAAAAAAATTTGGCTGAAATATGTTAGTCTTCCACGCGAATAACGAAACATGTTAGTCTTCGTTGGGAGCGACGATATGTGCTCAATAATTTAAAACATATTTATTTGTATACACATTCATATTGTACAAAAATATGAATATATGTACATTAGGGTGCCTCACCAAAAAAGCTTAACTTTTGCCATCGGAATTGCATTTATTTGGTATATCCTTGTCAATATACATACATATGTATGTACTCAATAACTAGAAACATATTTACATATGTGTGTCCACATTCAGGCATTAGATTGTACTTACCAACATGGGTGTTTTTCCAGGAAACTTGTTGTAACTTTAACTTTTAGTTATTTATTTTTAAAAAGAGAATCTTTTCTAAATTATCGGGAGACAATTTGCACCGCAAGTCACTGGGAATTAGTCTTAATCCTGAAAAAGAGCGTTCTACACTAACTTGCGTAGCTTGGGTGCTATGCACTATTTGTGCTAGTGACCACAAATGTGGATGCGTATATTGCTTTGTTTTCCAATACTTCATTATATTAGCATCCAAGTCTAACTGTTTTGGGGCATAGCTTTCAATTTCCGAAATTGCTGTTAATAGCTCAGTATCCTGGGGTTCATCTTCCGACCTTTCATCGGAGGGAGATACTTCTATTGAGCTGAGCAGATTACGGAGCAAAGACGTTGAACTTTGTGACTGACTTTCCGAAAAATACATATCAGCCAATTCGTTATTTGTCGACGGTAAAAAATTCTCTTCGGTTTAGGGGTTTATAATATATCCGTGAGAGGCATGCCTGTTGTAGGAGTAGACTAAGATCCACATCAACCCGAGGGTTGGTGGAGTGAAGAAAATCGTTTCCGCTGTTTTAATAATCATGTGATAAAATTTCGCTAATCCCGTTTTATTTTATTTCAAAAGAACCGAAATCAACAGATCCTCCGATTTCGGGATTGATATCCCTTATATATACACTTCAACATGTGGTAGATGGGTGTGCATTTAAGTCATAGGTGGTCAGCCTGCACTAACAAACAAATAAAAATTTTGTCAACCACAATTTCAAACTTATTCTGAGTAATAGAGTGTTAAGAGTTTCATATTTTATTTTAATTCACGTGCTCCCGTCATAAGAGCTCAACTCATGACTGCTCCCCATGGCCCCCCTTACCTGTCCAATATGCTTTTCGGAATTTAAATCATATTCTTCAAACATATAAGTGCAGAAAAAGTCTAATATTACTCATAATGGAAAATCTAATTCTAAAATACATTAAAATTTATTTCTAAAATTGTATACTTAATAAATTTTTAATGGCAATGCAAACTGCCCATCTATGATGTTTATGCATAGGCATGAAATGTTAACCAGCTGAACTCTTTGTATTAGTTATTTTGTTTTTCTTTTGAGTCAACGAAGCAAACTTTTTTGATGTGAGAGGCTGAATCCCATACCGCTGACCTATCTCAACAATGCACTGTGGGCGTCTGATCACCATAATGGGGAAATAAGATAGTTTATATTTATGTACATACATTTTTTCACCTGGTACACTTGGTGAATTTTGCCCCATACATACAATATCAATGTGTATACATATAAATATGTTTCAAATTATTGAGCACTTATGCTGACAAGGATATATCATCTAATAATTATGATCAACAACCTGCCAGAAAGGCGCTGCGGTTATTTGAGTTTTTCAATCCGCGAAAAAAGTTAAAACTCAAAACTTAATTTTTATTCTTGAGGGATAAAATATCGCTCAAGAAATAACTTTTATTTTTGATTAAAAAAATAAAAATCAAAAATAACTTTTATTTTTGATCAAAAAAAATAAAAATCAAAAAATAACTTTTATGTTTGATCAAAAAAATAAAAATCAAAAAATAACTTTTATTTTTGATCAAAAAAATAAAAATTTAAAATAACTGCTATTGTTGATTTTTATGAAAAAAATCTGAAAATAATGATTAAATGTGGATTTTTATATTAAAACTCATAACAGTTACGGTCCCTGCTTTTAACTTTAATTCAACGATATCGGCATTACAACATAAAATAACTTTTTTCAAATTATAAACACATCTGCACAATGAAAACTGTTAAATAATTGGAGACACTTCTTTCTAGCGTCACATATTTTTCTGTCAAAATACAAAATTATATGCCCTTTTTATTCAAAGCCGTCTCATACTTGCTACGAAAAAGTTTCAATGCAAGAGCAAAAACAAACTTGACAAGCGAGTAAAATTCTTAGCAATCATATGCAAAGATTCTTAACTCGAAGCGACTTATTCTTAATGAATTTCAAAAAACTCCATATTTTCAAATAAGGGTTTTTGGTTCGTTAAGGATACATTTGTAGTTCAGCTTTATGGTATTGATAGTATGAAATTCAAAATTATTTCGTAACCTAGTTTTAAATAAGCTTAGTTCGAAAAATTTCCGTTCCGCAGTAGCTGAGCTGTGTGAAAAGAGTATTAAATAAACGACAAAAAAAACCACCTACTTTGGTACTTAATTACAGAATTTGGCAACAGTGTGCGATTTGATTCGAAATAACGACGAAGCTAGTTTGTGCACTTTTTATCTGGTTTATCTTATTTTATCTGTTTAGTTTATATATTTACCGGAAACAAAGTAAAAAAAAGCGTAGACACAAACTACGGTCGGAAACTCGGATAGATTGTATGGTTTGCTATTGGAATAAGAAGTCATTGCGTGGTGAAAGTGCGATTTATAGGGCAAGCATGAACGAATATGGGACAAGTGTTGTACAAAAATAATCGAAATATGCGGCGCTGTAAATTTTTTCCGAGTTATTCAAATTCCCGCCCCCCCCCCCCCTCTTGGCGGCCCTGGTTGTACATAACAATGAAATATTGATACATACTCGTACATCTATATATATAAAAATGAAATGGTGTATAATTGTAACGCTAAAACTCGAAAACGGCTGAACCAAATGAAATACTTCCTTTGGGGGATTTGTTTGTTATTACCACGCGCAGGTCATGTCTTAAAATCAGAACAAAATATTAAGGGGGCGTGGCACCTCCCATACAAACTGAATTTTTCAAGTTGAATATCTTCAAAAGTGTTTAAGGTAGGAACATGAAAATTGGTACAGAGCTACAGGATAACAGCACCACTCTTACCTATAAAACCGGGGGTTATCCAATAAGGGGGCGTGGTACCTCCCATACAAACTAAATTTTTTAAGCAGAATATCTGTGAAAGGGTTCAAGGTAGGGACCTGAAAATTGGTATAGACCTATATGGTATCAAAAGCCTTCTTACACATAAAAGAAGGGGTAATCGGAAAAGGGGGCGTGGCACCTCCCATACAAACTGAATTTTTCAAGGTGAATATCTTCAAAAGTGTTTAAGGTAGGAACATGAAAATTGGTATAGAGCTATAGGATAACAACACCATTCTCACCCATAAAACTTGGGGTTATCGAAAAAGGGGGCGTGGTACCTCCCATACAATCTTTAATTATTTTGGTTGTTAATCTATATATATAAAAATGAAATGGTGTTCAGTCGTTACGCTAAAACTCGAAAACGGCTGAACCAAATCATATACTTCCTTTAGGGGGTTTGTTTATTACCACGAGCAGGTCATGTTATAAAATCAGAACGAAATAATAGGGGGGCGTGGCACCTCCCATACAAACATTTTTCTTCAAGGTGAATATCTCTAAATGGGTTTAAGGTAGGGACCTGGAAATCGATACAGACCTATAGGATAACAACACCATTCTCACCCATAAAACTGGGGGTTAACCAAAAAGGGGGCGTGGCACCTCCCATACAAATTAAATATTTCATAGTCGATATCTCTGGAAGTATTCATTTTAGACCACTGAAATTTGGTAAGGGGTTATATGAGATCGATCCCTACCACCTCCAAAAAAACTAGGGTAACGAAAAAGGGGGCGTGGCACCTCCCATACGAATGAAATACTTCATAGTCCATATCTCGGGAAGTGTTTAGGTTAGACCAGTGAAATTTTGTGAGGAGTTATATAAGATCAATCCCGGACACCTCCAAAAAAACTGGGGATAAGGAAAAAGGGGGGCGTGGTTTCTCCTATATGAAGGAGATAGGGATATGGTTTAAAATAGATATAGGGATCGGGTTAGAGAAACAGACAGGGAAATAAATTTGTGGCAGGACAACGTCTGCCGGGTCAGCTAGTATAAGTATATAGATATGTACTTAGATTAGTTTGTTTTCAAAATTTGTAATTGCGTGATCTCACTGCAACTGCAGCGTAATCTATATTATTATTCTCAAACACGGCGCTTAGCTAGACTAAACTACAATACGTATATAAAAGAAATGTATATCAGATGAAAGCTTATCATGAGCATGTTTGCAAAAAATTATAACAATTCCAATAGGTTAATTTGTTCATGAGAAATTAGCGTTTAAAGTTTGTACCCAAGCTCTTTATATGGCACTATTAACATGCTTTGTAAATGTATATCCATACATATGTACATACAATGCTCGCATGGATTTCAGTCGAAATAGACAAACATTGAAAAAAATGTAAATATGTATGTATGTAAGTACATCTGATTTTGCGTTACTTTGACTACAAAAGCAATGCAGGGGTAATAAGCAAACACACCCGATTATCGGGGGTTACATACTAGTAATTAATAATTTTGGTTTGCTTTTGCATAATAACGGAAGGGAGTAGTAGGGTGAACAGGTAGCTGCGCTTGGCGTGACCCAAGCCTGTGCATATTCGCTAGGTTGGTGGTCTATTGATAACCATGTCCCTTACGACCCCTGCCCCTCTGTTTTAATTGCTTAGTAATTTCAATGAGGTGACTGCGCATCAGTGTGTTTAATCAGTGCGCTCATATACATATATTAGATATGTATGCACAAAAGTAGATTGGTTTTAGCGTGGAAAACGTATAATGAACTTGAAGCACAAAAGTAAAGCGATAACCACTGATGCGGATTCACGTCGTAGAAATACAAGGCATATACATATTGCCATTATTTTGCATATACCTTCGTTTGGAAATGATCACGTCGATTTTGACGTAAGTAAGTGAGATCTCGTTATTTTTTTTTGATACATTTCAAATAATTAAATATACAGTAAGTTTAAGCAATACATGCCGCTTGAATAGGCCAAAATTAATGTTATCCCAAATTTAAAGGTATAGTTAGGTCGAATGACATACTAAAATCTGTTGTAATAAAAAGTTTGTTATGAATTGCTAAGTGACAGTAAATGGTGACAGGTGGGGGTAAAGGGAATTTGTAAGTAGCTTCTCAGCTGCACATTGGGGTCGACTAAATTCAGTGCCACTGTCGGCCATGGTTGGGTATGGGTAAAGACAAGGCCGGCCAGATAACACCACTGGCCAAATGGTAAACGGGTAAGTGCGCGATATTCTCCGGTAATACTATTAGGGTACTTTTTTTTTGTATGGTACGGACGGCATGCGCCAGGACCACAAGTACCACCCCATAGTCAGGCGAGCTAGTTCGAGCTTAACGCAAGCGTACCCACCGTGGTATCTTGGGCATGCATCATGAGGATGTTACGCAATGGCAGTCTTCGCGTGTCATCTGATCTGACAACCCCGTACGTAACGGAATGGGGCAATCAGGCGTCTCCATCCGTAACCTCTGATATCTTCGCTTCGCTGCAGCTATCAAAATGTTTGATCGTTCAGTAGAACCTGTCCGCCAGTGCGCTGAAACAACTGACCGCAAAGTAGACTGCGGGTGTTTGTATGAATAACGCCAGATACAACGGAATCGTGCACAATAGAATTTGCTCTAACATAGACGTGTGTCACGCAACTGACGTATTTGCGGACTGATTCTGTTTCCCGCTTTATACTTAGAGTACGTTCTGCTCGAACGGTTGCTAGACGAAATCACTCGATGTGGAATCCAATGATGAGTTTTAAGGACGCTGGACGTTTGCTAGTTAGAGTAACGTTGGACAACTGACGATGAAGTAGAGTACGTTGCTTACTATGCGCGACGATATGAGCGACTGTGAAGACACCAATAGTGCGCTGCTTGCGTCGCTGGAACAGTTCGGTAAGGGTACCAGCCAGTGGTTCAGAAAAATACGCTGTTTGTGATCTAAATACACCTTGCGTGGTTCGCACGAGTGGTTGTATTAGCACTCTTTGAAGTTTGACATGAAAAATACGGTGCTTATACGCTGTTATGTTGAACTGAATATTTGGAACGTGCGCTGCTTAGCCGGCTTCGGCTACGACTCCTTCAAAGTGGTGTTGGCCGGACGTTTCACTGTGAAATTATAGGATATAAGTAGCTACTCTTGTCTTTTGTATCAGCTTACTTACCCAGACGTTTGATTGGTTACGCAAAGTGCTCACTAGCCAGAACCCCCTGAAACTTGGAAATCTCGTACTTCAGATAATACGTAGCTTTTACCATACTATTACGGAAATATGATGAGATGGCCCTTGGAGTATTTGAGAGAAAAGTTCTCCGGAAGATTTATGGTCCTTCCCGTGATACCAACGGCGAGTATCGAAGGAAATTTAACGATGAGCTGTACGAACTCGACGCAGATCTGACCATAGTCCAGCGAATTAAAGCCCAAAGACTCCGCTGGCTGGGCCATGTTATGCCATGTTATCGTCGCCTGAATTCGGCAGCAGAGGAAGGGGGAGGCCTCGACTGAGATGGAAACAACAGGTGGCGGATGACTTGAATTCCCTTGGTGTTTCCAATTGGCGTCAGTTATCGCTAAAAAGGAATGACTGGCGTGCTTTGATGTGCAACGGCCAAAATCGCTTAGGCGGTTAAGCGCCAATAAATGATGATGATGATTACCGAAATATATTGTATGTTAAGGCATAAATAGCTTATCTTAAGCCAAGGTGGGTACTTACGCCTAAAAATGTCTAATTATATTTGTGGTTGCAGCCAGCTCCACTTTTTTCGGCCACGTTGTTCGCTTGTTCGTTGGAAAAGACCGGAAATGCCGAATTGGCCATTTCGCCTGTGCTAATATCAAAATTGTCAAACGTCTAACATAGTTCATTCAGTGCGTTCAAGCGCAGGGTCGCATTAGCTGATTAAAATATCGTTCGCCTATAAGGTAACCGCAACACACTTTTATTTTCATTTTGGTATTTTTGTATATAACTTCTTTTCAACCAGTATTCTAGTTAGTTTTTTTTAAGTTTTGTTTTCTCTTTACACGCTTTGTGGATTAAAATGGTTATTCATCACACTACAATTGGTCAGAGAACTCACCACTGTCTCTCGAAAAAGTTTAAATTTGTTTTTCCTTACTCGCCGCGTTAATTATCGCTCGCTTGCTCACACGCAGTTCGCAAAAAAAAATTGTGTATTTATTGCTTCAAATATGTACAATCACGAAAATGTTCCTTAACCCCTCGCTTATCCGTACACCGACATAAACGAACACGACAATTATTTGTGTGGATGCATATAACTTTTCGATTGCTTTTGTTTTTGTTTTACTTGTATGCTTCACCCACCACTCGTATATTCACATGCCCGAGAAGCAGAAAATGATATCCAACACAACATGCAACTAGAATGTTTTCAATTTTGGTTGTTTGCTTTACTTTTGTATCACCGGACGTTCGTCCATTCGTACGCTCGACAGGCAACACAACAACACTACAATGTTCACTTTGACACCAACCACCACTTTGGTTTGCCTCTCTTATCTCTGTGTTTCACTGAATCGCTCCTCCATTCGTATGCGCGACAGGCCACTTAACAACAACCACACAATGCAATTTAAATACCAACAGTCACTTTTAGCTTTCGTCTTGCACCTCAACACAAAACTTCAGTATTCAATTCAAATGCTAACTGTCACAATTTTATGTATGTATTTCGACGCTCATACATTCGTACGCCCGATGAGCAACACAACAACAACACTGCTACAGCACTTGATGAATTTCACATGCAATGCGAAATCGTGTCTTTTCTTGCAACATTCAGATGCAATTTTCACAACTTTTCTTTTTTATACCCAGCTGTACTTGTACACAAGGTATTATAACTTTGTTAGGATAACGGTTGGTTGTACAGGTATAAAGGAATCGAGATAGATATAGACTTCCATATATCAATATGATCAGGATCGAAAAAAAATTTGATTGAGCCATGTCCGTCCGTCCGTCCGTCCGTCCGTCCGTCCGTCCGTCCGTCCGTCTGTCCGTTAACACGATAACTTGAGCAAATAATGAGATATCTTCACCAAATTTGGCATGCGTACTTATTTGGGTTCAGAATAGATTGCTATTGAAAATGGGTAAAATCGGACCATAACCACGCCCCTTTTTCGATATCGAAAATTTCGAAAAACGTATAAAATGGGTTAATTCAATATTAGAAGCAGCTACAATGATAAAATTTGCAATATGTATTGATTTAGATGTTCTAAGGCCGATTTTATAAAAAAATTTGAAAAGGGGGCGTGGTACCGCCCACGTATATTTGAAGAAATTTTAAAATTTTGACTCTTAATAACTTCAGAACAGTTTATGCTAGTATAACGAAATTTCGTAGAGGACATACTATTGTTGTGGTAAATTCAGCTAGAGAAAATAAACGAAATCGCTTCGCGACCACGCCTACTTTTTCATAAAAGTTATATTGAAAGGAGGTGGAAATATTGAAAAGTCCATATCTAATTAACTGATTTCGCTATAATAATATAATTTGGTACATACATCAACTTTCATATTCTTTACATAATTTTTTCAAAATTTTGGAAAGTGGGCGTGGCACCGCCCACTTATGAGTCAAGCAATTTTTATTAATTTTAACACCATTAAGTATACAAAACAAAGAATAACAGCATTTTATGTGCACAGCTGGGTATGTAATGTTCGGTTTCACCCGAACTTAGACTTCCTTACTTGTTTGTACGTATATTTTTCTTCACGCACATTTGATATCACTTAAGGCGTTCCAAGTTTCTCACTTCTGAACTGAAAGAGTACTTAAGTTCTTTCGCTTGGTCAGGATTTCATCTGCATAAATAAAGACATCGTTCATTTATGCACACTAGCACATTACAATAAGTAGTATTAGTTTATTTAATGATTAAAATTAATTAGTATAAAGAAAAGTATGAAGTATTAGGAAATGATGTGTGGTTTTATATTATTTGATCGAGCTGTCGTTTGTAGTTTTGCAAATGTTCTCTGCTAATTCGCAGAGATGATATATTTAGGATGAATCACAGGGATGATATATTTAGGATGAATCGCAGGGATGATATATTTAAAATGAATGATTAAAGCTGTAAAACAACAATTCCATTGTTGTAAACAAATATGTGTATAAAGAGAGAGCACGCATTCACATTTGTCGAACTGACAAAACAACAAAAGCCCAACACTTAGTGAATCGTGATATATATATATCGCTACCGCTAAAAAACCAGTTGGCAAGAACCAAGAATAGAAAAGGGTGTTTAAGGCGTTCACAAAAATAACACGTAACTAGCCGGTAGGAGACGCGTTGCCTAAATCATACTAATGAGTGGAACCAGCAGCTCCCGAAATCGATCTATGAAGCTATGGCGTGTGACCCAAAAACTTACTTTTTCTATTCTAACAAGAATTTTTAATTATTAATATGAATTATTAAAATTAAAAATACCAACAGCAATAATGGAATTTGTTGAAAAAGAAAAATTATTTTTTCTTGGCTTCAAGCTTGCAACTACAATGAAGTGATATTTTTTTGGCAATTTAAAAAAAAAAATAACAAAAAAAAAAAAAGAAAACAATTTGAGGCTTGGGTAATTTGATGATAATAAAGCGTATATATGTGAAAAAAAAACAAAATTACGACAGAGCTGAATTTTTGTAGAGAACTTAGGTTCACCTTGTTTCGAAAAATGTCCTGAGACAAAGTTGTAGATCTGAAAATTCTCTACAAAAAAATTCTTGTTTTAACACATACTAGAGTGTTCGGGGAAAATCCTGAAAAATCTATACATGGCATATATGTTATGCGAATATAATATGTAGAGCTAATTCCACAATCCCGTTATTTCATTACTAGAGACTCATAGATTTATTCAAGGTCTACAACAAAAATCCAAAAAACCTAAAATTTGGACTGTTGACCCCGAATAACTTTTTTTTAGAACACATGGGATCGATTTGGACTTTTTAAGTATTTTTTCTGACGGGGCACCTAAGCTCTCTAAAAAAAATTTGAAATCCAATGCGGAGATTTAATTTAACCGCGGTCCTACACCATCTATCACATAACACCCTTATATTACATAAAACAATTTGCAAATTTGTTTGCAAACATATACATACATATTTCACATAAAAATAATTGTGTCTCCTGACATGTTTAATGCGATTTGGCACTCGGTAGCTGCTGAGATGCTGAAGTTTTCCAACTTCAACGAAAACGAAGTGAATAAACAGTCACAAATGCAAAAAAAAAACACTCAAACACATAACAAACCCTCACTATAACACTCTTTTCACAAACTTTTATAATTTCTTGCTTTATATCATAATTCAACAATAAAAATAAGGCAAGAGCACTAAAACATTTTGTTTTATTTTGTGGCTTGTTCACATTTTTGTTTGTGTTCGCTTGCGGAATTGCCAACTACCGCGAACGCAGACCTGTCAAACGCAGTGACTGCGCCGTAACTGGATGAACGCGCAAACTTACGTGCTTATAAATTACGAACTTGAGGGTGATGGTGAACGTTAGTGACCGCGTCGCTTCTAGTCACCGTGATTAAAAAATCAGGGCATTAAGTTATGCATACATACACAAATACAATATTTGAAAGTTATATACATATTATATAATATGTAGTAGAGGCAGACGTCCTGGTTAAATGTGAGCTGTCCCCCCTTTTACAACTCTCCTTCCTATCTTTCTTCACCTTCACACTTTCCTTCTATCACGCCCCTCTTTCTCTATATCCCATTCGTACTGGCCCCTGTTAATTTAGGCATAATTCTACCCACGCACCGAATTTGAAGGAAGATATTTTCGAATTGAGTTAAATATTACAGGCATTGATATTTTTGTTTTCGGACAAACCATTGCTGCTATGGTTTACTTGACATTTAGTTTTTTCGACTATTTTTTCGAGCTAAGTAAATATGAGTTAGGGCTTTTCTATATTAAGGTAACGATATGTACCTACATGCAGTTTAAATATAAGAAAATTAATGTTTTTATTTTTGCAAAAAACGGCAACCTTTTGTCGTCGGAACTGAGCGATAACAATAGAAAATAGAAATAAAATAAAATGCATATTATTCAAAAACAGCTACCCGTGCAAGTTAATTGAAAACATTATTGAGACAACACTTAGCAAAATTGAAAATCAAAAATTAAATACAAACAACAAATCATCCGAGGACAACCCCAATAAAAGATATTTTGGGATTTCATACATACCAGGTCTAACAAACAATCAAACATTACGCAAAATCATAAAATATGAAAACATATGTCATAAAAAATGAAAAAATACGCGCACAAACCACACAGTACGTTAAATCAAATATTTACGAAAACTAAAGATAAAATACCAAAAGAACAACAACACAGTGTGGTTTATGAAATAAAATGTATTGGTAAAGAAAATGAAAGCTGTGCAAAATGTTACCTGCACATAGATGCATTGAATGTTGTGACAATATCGCTATTGATAGCGACGTTTGATACAATATTCATTCAAAATGAGCGAGTTATCAAATATTATTTGCTCCCAATAAAAAGTAAAATGACATGTCAACCATTTTGAAATTGTGTACTATTTTCTATATTTATGGATAGAATGCTAATATATTTGAACGGCACGTCAATATATATGGTCGTGATATGAATTTCTATTGTCGGTATATCCATATCCATATTTAGTGCATAGTAATAACGCTGGAGACAGCGCATTAATATATATTGGCGCATAATCATAATAGTTCAACAATTTTTACTATGGATTTTCTAACAATATTACAACTTGTTGGAGCGTTTTTTTTTTTAATTCGAAATTTTTTGAATTTTTTATGATTGAACATTTTTCTAAAAGTTGTATAAAATGCCGTAGCCGAATGGTAGAATACTGGGCTAACGTGCCAGAGGAGCAGGGTTCGAATCTTACTGAAAGCAGATGTTAAATTATATAAAATTTTGTTTTTTTTTAACTATTTAGAATTTATCAATAGTTTATATGGATAACATTTCAATAGTGATTTACAAAAAAGCATTGATGAAACATCCATATTCAATGATGGGACAGAATTATCAATTTTTATTTAATGTGATATCAATAAATATGGATGTTCCATCCATAGATTCCCCTCCGTGTGGGTACAACGAAACGGGCATTAAGCATAAGGCGGCATGAGCATGAAAAAACAACAACAGCATTAGCTCAACACCTGACCACCACATCGAATACCGCGGATTTCGCAAATATACGGATTTTATATATAGAGAGAAAAGAACAAAGAAGATTGCCGTTGGAAAGTCTCAGCAATGCGATGAACTTCAAAGAGGATGTAAATGGTATAAACAGCGCTTACACAGCAACAATAAAAAAAAAAAACAAGAATGTCAACAAAAGAAACAATACCTAAAATGTATGTGACAATTTTTAAAATAAATAATTTTTAGTAAAATAATTTGAGAAAGAAATGTGTTCTCCCCAATTACCCCACATAATTTTCAAATATCCTTCAAACTCCCCACATACACATAATAGTACATTTACACTGCACCACATTTGCCGAATTCAAATGAGCCAGTTCGACACCGTTTACATTGGCAAATTTGCATTTGGCTTCACCACCTGTAGAGTAATAATAAAATAAGAGACAAGGAGGCTTCTGTCTTTTCCTGGTATTACTGGCCCATTTTCTTAAAAAAAAACTAGCTGACATTGTTATTTACAGCTGTGCATAGTGCATAAGTTACCACACGTCATTAAACCATTAAGGTTCTTGCTGGTAATTCTAAATGTGGAACACAGGCAGGGTTGCTATTTAGAGGAACTGTGGATTGTATTGTTCGGCAAATGAGGTCAAATTCATTGAATTGAATTTTTGGATACTGTAGGCTGGTTTTCATTATATCAAATGCTGTCAAATTTTATCGATTTTATCGAGATTTGGTTCCTTATTTCGATAAAGTCGATAAAAGTTGTCAAAATTTGACCTAGTGAAAACCAGCCTTAAGTAAATTATTGGTAGATGGCCTTCTGATATCTGACCAGAGGTCAACTCACCAACGTTGGGCAGTTTAAAAAAAAAACCTTCTTTTGTCTATGGCAAGGAGCTTTCCAAATTATTTCAAGTTTAAAAGTTCCATTAAATTTATCCCCGCTAAAAAACAGTATTCAGTTTTTTTAAGGGTAGCTGTTTACGACAGCGTTAAAACACGTCGAAAAATTTATGGGGAGGCATTAAAAGGCGTGTTTCGGATTTTGCTATTTATCAACTAATGGAAATTCTTTGATGAATTTAAATTGCAAATATCTACTTACAGTATGTTTAAATTATTAGAAGAATTTTTTTTCGCTTTTTCCTGATTTCGAAAAATCCGCTAGAAAAAATCCCTTTATCCCTAATAAAGGTAGAAATCCCCGACTCCGGAAACACTGCCTAGCATTTTAATACACAGGGTGCATACGGCAAAATGAAATATATAGCATACGACAAAATGAAATATATAGCTTAATGTAAGACCTTTCATGCAGCTCCAATATGTGTATAACGAAATTCCCCACAATATAGCGTTCCCCGAAAATTACCCACAAGCGTTAAAGACTCCCCACAAAACGTGGAATTACCCACAAAACTGCAACGCTGGTTGGAGTAGTCAAGCAAAAAAAAAGAAAATGTTTCTCTTACACTATATAATTGGATGCATATCTCAAGAAAAGGGCCAATCTAGTATTTATATTTATGAATGTAGACATGTGATATGTGGCCACACATGACTCGCCAATTTAATATCTTTTTATCAGACTTGAGTTCCCCCTTATTATTTCAATCGCTAACTTTTTGTTTTGTAGCCGGCGTGAAAGCATAACGCCGCCGGAAACGCTATGTCCATTTTAAGCGTAGCAAATTTTTTATTGAATATAAACAGTTTGCCGCCTACGAAGCTTGTTCTGAGGACATTTTAATTCGAACGGAAAAGGAATGGGAAAGTAAAAACAGATGGAGATGACAATATATTCTTTACGATACTAGACTTACGCTTACATGTACATATGTACATAACATGTAGTATGAGTTTTTCTTATAACTGTAATTGGCTTCCTCTTCAAATGAAAACTGCTCAATACCTAAACATATACATTAGGGTGGGTCAAAAAAATTTCGATTTTCGTTTTTTTAAGGGTATGCAAAAATTCTAATTCCTGACCATAAATGGAGCATAACCAACAAATATGAGTTTTTTATGTTAATGGGAAAGCGTGTCTCATCGCCATTTTTAGTTTTCGTGAAAAGCTTCTATGTAAATGAATATATCTTCTCACCCAAAAATCGTACAGCCAACTTTTACCCCAGTATTTGCAGGGAATTGAACACTCTACAAAAATTTACAAATTTCTGAAACCCATAAGGCTTTGTGAAAAGTGGTCAAACCACCTATGAGAAAACGTTCTTAGGTATCGGGTGGTGTAAGAATTATCCCCCTTATTCATAAAAAATATAAAAGGTTTATTGAGCTCTTATAATTCAAATTTGTATGAAAATGTCATATTAAAACGCTTTATAAACCAATTTTATTTTATTTTTTATGAATGTCTATACCTAATCAATACTAGGAACATTTTAATATAAGCTATTGTGAAAGTTATACCCGATTCGTCACCTATTACCCTTCAAAACAACAATACAAACTCGGTTGTTTTATTCATCTTTACGAATTCGGCTACTGAATACGGGAATTCGGCCAATAAATATGCGACTTGAAAAGTAGGGCTGAACGGTAAACATGCTGCTCATTTTTGATTTAGGTCTTGAAATATACAAGAAACATTTTTTAAAAGAAAAATGATCACGGTCAATGATGATTTTACCAGCTGAAATGCCTCTAGTGTGGTGCGATACACGCAGGTTCATTTTTACCCGATTTAACGATTTTTTCACTTGCTCACGAAAAAAAGCACCTATTAAGTGTAGAGAAATTAAAAACATAGGGCATAGTCATAGTCGAGATAAAGTAGGCACCAAAGTTAGCGTTAGCTTTTTGACACCATTTCCAATGGCCTATCTGTCAAAAAAGCTTACGCTAACTTTAGTGCCTACTTTATATCGACTATGACCACGCCCCATATTGTTTAGTCCTCAAAAAAAACTTTAAGGGTATTCGTGTTATGTCTTAAGTTTACGAATCTCGTATATTTACGAGTTTACTACAGTTCTTATACGAACGCCCTTGCTAGGCATTTGTGTTTTAGATTTAACCCAAACAACATTTTTAAGATTGAATTTCGAATTTTCGTTAATTTGAATTTTAATACATTTTCATTCCTTTTTTGTGATTATATTATCATACAAATTAACAAAGGACAAATTAAATATGTTTCTTTTGGTGATCAAAATTTAACTTCGGAATCATTTTTGAATCATTTATGGCCATTTTCTCAAGTAAACTTTAAAATCTATCTGCCCGATAAAAAAAAATCATACAAATTTTGTACATTTTGTATGAAATTTTTTTTTATCGGGCAGATAGATTTTAAAGTTTACTTGAGAAATTGAATGCATTTTTTTTTATCGTGCAGATAAATTTTAAAGTATACTTGAGAAAATGGCAGTTAGATTATCAATTTCTGAAATTCAAATAAAAGTTGAACATGAATTTTCAATCATATTTTATGATCATCTGGGAGCTCTTAGGGCCTCATTCTCTATTACGAAGCGAACGTTAGTTTCGCCTCAGAGACGAATCGTTCGCCTGTTTGCAATATGTAAGAAGACCATAGCAAAAGACGAAATCAGCTGACTCTTACATGTTAAAACGTAAAATTCTCTCAGCAAAATAAATGTCATATAAATTAAATAAGTTGTCAACAGCTAGTAAAAAAATTCAAAATTAAATTGTTTGTAAATAATAAATTTGATATTTTCCAATTGTCTTTTTTGAAATATTTTAGAAAGGAATTTCAACAAGCGGAGAAAATGTTCCAAGATTGTTAAAATTTAACATATAAAATTAAAAAAAACTTTGAAAACTTAATTGATTCTTATGAGTTTTTGCATAAAATACATATGGCAGCATATATTTTGACTAATTCCCTCGCCTTTCTCTTTGACATAACGTAAGAAAAGTGAGAGGCCAACGAAAATGATAGAGAATTCAATTTCTAGACGATATCGTCCCGAGACGATTCGTTCGCATGGGTTTTCGTTCGTGATACATAATGATGCCCTTAAATAATAAATTTTACTCTTAAATTTTTTTTATATAGACAAATATTTTTTCATATCAGAAAAATCAAAAAAATAATAGGGCTTTCTATCTAATTTTTTTCATAAAAATACAAGAAATTGTTATACTATTGTCAAACGTTTTTTTCCATGTAAGAACAAAAGACACACGTATTATGGTGTTGCATACAAGAGCTTTTGACAATAGTCTTACAATATCTTGTGTTTTTTATGAAAAAAAAGTTTACAGAGAAGAGCCCTAATATTTAAATAAAAACAAGTAAGGAAGTCTAAGTTCGGGTGAACCGAACATTAAATCCCAGCGGTAAATTTCAGAACGGGATAACAATGATATTGGCCCTAGGAGGATTTACCTAAAGATTTTACTCATAGCTATTTACCTTACCGAATTATGCAATTTATGTGATTTTCGAAATTTTTCATATCGAAAGTGGGCGTGGTCGGGAAGCCATCTCGTCCAATTTCATCACCTACACAGAGCAAAAAGTCACATAAAATGCCCTCTAAATCAGAAGGATTTCTCTATGATATTTTTCCAATAAGATGCCCGTCTTAATTTGACTGGGTGTCTCTTTTTAATAAAACTGAGTAGATAATCACATAATATTAAGAAGATTTTCTTTTTAATATTTCAAATTAAAAAAAAAAATGAACGCTCAACCCAGATGTCTAGTCAGTTCGTCTAATCTACACTACCATGCCATCGTATACTTAACTTGCCAACGTCTAATTACACCTTTGTTCTTTTTGCCTCACCACATGTCCACTTGCCTTATTGCCTTCACCGCGAATCGAACTAAGAATTGTTAACTGCTGAACGGAGATCTCTACCAGGATGCTATCGTGTGCTTGTGCTTGGTAGCGTCGAATTACACATTCGAAGAAGGCATACCTGAATTTGAATTAATAAGGGATCTTCTAAAAATATATAGTTTTCCTTTTCAATAAATTCAATATGAATCTAGAGAAAATAAGAGGATTTTCTCATTAATTTACTTTAAACAGGTTTTCTCATAAAAACAAGCAGATTTCTTCTAACTTTTGACAAAAGTACATAAAAAATTCATAAATAAGAAGCTAACTCTTTGTTTTGAGCCGATAACCTTTTCAATAAATTTGAGAAGAAATTCAAGCTAAAATTTAGAAGATTTCCTAGCACAAATTTCTTCAAATTTGTCCCCACTCGCTCTCCCCGGCCAAAAAGCTTTTTTAGACGTCGATCTCTTTGATTATAGGTGAACTTTTTGGCTCTGTGTATATTGCTAGTATATGTTGTGCAAAATTTCATGAGTCTGAAGTAATCAGTTTAAAAGTTTTGGCCAGGCGAATATTCCAAAATGCCTCCTTTAAAGGTGGGCGTTGCCACGCCCACATTTAAACATCTATCAAAAAATCGTAACAGAATGATTGAGGGGTTTAATCTTACCAAACTATATCATTTTAGCCATTTCCGTTACCGAATTATGACAATTTATGTGATTTTCGAAATTGTCCATATCGAAAGTGAGCGTGGTCGGGAAACGATATACCTCGCACCAGTTTCGTCGTTCTACCGTAATCAATTTAAAAATTATGACCCGTGAAATTTTCAAATATGCCTCCCTGAAAAGTAGGCAGTGCCACGCCTACTTTTAAAAATTTATCAAAAAATTATAATAGAGTGACTAGGGGATTCATCCTACCGAACAATATCATGTTAACCGTTTCCGTTACCGAATTATGTAAATTTAGGGGATTTTCGAAGTTTTCGATATCGAAAGTGGGCGTGGTTGGAGGGCGATTTTATCCAATTTCATCAGGTATACTCCCAACGATACTAGTATGCTTTGTTCGAAATTTCATCGTTCTATCGTAATCAGTTCAAAAGTTACGACCAGTCGAATTTTCAAAAATGCCTTCCTTAAAAGCGGGCGGTGCCACGCCCACTTTAAAAAAGTTATGGAAAAATCGTAAGAGAATGACCAGGGGGGTTCACCTATAAATTTATATCATTTTAGCCATTTCAGCTACCGAGATATGTCAGCTTATGTGATTATCGAAATTTACGATGTCGAAAAAGGGGGCGTGGTTATCATCCGATTTCGCCCATTTTCAATAGCAACCTACCTTGGCCAAAAAGTAGCCTGTACAGAAAATGTCAAGTTATCGTGTACACAGACCTACGGACGGACGGACGGACGGACAGACGGACGGACATGCCTTAATGAACTCCTCTTTTCAACCCAAGAACTTTCATATATGATGAATTTCATATCAAACCCGATCCCCTCAGAATTTGATGAAATTTTGCATAGAGGTACATCTTAAGACCCTCGTACAGTTCCGTGTGAACGTGAGCGTGAATGAGTGGAGACTTTCTATTGCGTACGCAAAGGAAAAGAATTCCAAATCAATTCTTTTGTGCGTTCACGCACATCTGTCAAATGATTTCAATTCTCCAAAAAATGTGAAAAAAATCAAAGTTTAGCGTGCCAAATTTCAACACTCACTTGCGAAGGGTTTGTGTCAATGTGTGTGTAGGGTTTATTATACTTTATTTGTTTTATTACTTTGTTCATTTTATACTTATTATTTTTAAATATTTTTAATCATTATATTTCATTGTAAATGAAAATTTCTGAAGTAATTAAAAATGGTATTCAATTGTTGATATTTAAAAAATAAAGATAAAAAAATCAAATTTATTAAATATAGTTAATATACTATATATTGGCGATCCTGCTTTGAACCATTAAAGCGAATCATATAAGACAATACCACAAAAAGTGCGTTTCAATAAATACATATGTATTTTCGGTTCTGCGTAATCAAAAAAGTAATCCACATCAAAAGTTCATCAATATTACAATATTCTCCAGTACTATCCCAGTGAACACAACGAATCAATTCAAAATTATAAAACATCGAATTTTATCATCGAAAGTTATTAATTAATACAAATACGGACTTAAGAAGCGTTCACATTACCCGACGCGATACATTATTGTGTTTACATATGTACATATGTACTTATCTATCAAATAGACATATTTTGAACTTTTCCAGTGAAATTTAATTCTAAAAGTGCATTAATGAAAATTATACTAAATCTAAAATATTAAATTATAAAATATAGACTTAAATCTTAAATCATCATCTACATATATATTACTAAAATCTACTAAAAGAAAAATTTTCAATATCGGAACAAAATTTCATCGAACCTAATCAAAAACTATAATATTCAGATATTCATACTAAGTGCATAAATAAATATTAAATAACAACTATCTACCAACAATTAAATACTTGAGTGATATCACAACATCAAGAAATTCAACAACTTTAACGACAACAATAAGTTCAACAACTATAACAACAGAAACATCAGTTATAATAATCAACTTCAAATTTCTTATTATATTGGATTGAATACTAAACATTAAATAATTACATCAACTACAATCAAAATTATTTCAATAACAACCTCAATTCCAATTTGAAAGAGCAGTATAAATCGTAGCATTAATTTATCAACAATCAACCCTGCTTAATTGAAAATTTTGGTATTTTATAAAAATTTATACTTTTTCTGCTCCTTTTTCTAAATCTAATATGTAAGTAATTAATTATTAAATATTGATATAATTTATTTTCATATAATTTTAACCAACAAAAATTTCAATATACATATTTAAATTACATTAATTACATATATATATATATAAATTCGTTTTAAACATTTAATTAATTAATTTTTTTTTAATTTTTTTTTTTACATAAATCTGTTTATTATTGCTTTACTGTAAACTCTCTTTCCAGGGAATTTTAATCATTTCTATTTGTTTCCTTTTTCAAAATGCTTAATCGTTCCCCTGTTCGTACTCGCAATTTTACAATTTCAGAAAATCAAAACAACAACAACATACACAATACACAAAGTGACACTAACACAAACATGATTGAAAACAATAATACAAACAACATAACTACATTTGGAGATAACTTTAGGGCAAATCAAACTAAAACTATTAAATTGCCTCAATTTTGGGAAGAATGTCCAGAAGCATGGTTTGTTCTTGTTGAAGGACAATTTGAAATAAATAATATTACAGACGATAATATTAAATTTCAAAACGTTCTTGCCCTTCAACGAGAAACAATAACTAAAATTATAGATATTATCAATCCACCTCCTACCATTAACAAATTTGAGACTATCAAGAAAGCTCTTTGTGAAAGATTTTCTCTCAGTGAAGAAAAGAGACTTGAAAGATTATTTTCTCATATGGAACTTGGTGATCGTTCACCATCCGAACTTTTTCGTTATATGAAATCTTTAATAGGCTTAAATTCAATAGTTAGTCGTGAATTACTTTTTAAATTGTGGGTTAGAAAATTGCCACAACAAATTCAAATTCACCTAACTTCGACAGGAAATTCAAATATAGACGAAGTTATTATTTTAGCTGACAAAATTTTCGATTTACTTAATAAATCAGATTCCTCAAAATCTTCTATTTCCAGTATCAACAACAATTCTTTAGAACATTGTACTAAATCTTTGACAGAATTAACTTCAGCAATTTTTCAAAATTTAAATAAAATTAGTACTGATATCAATGAATTGCGAATCAGACCTAGATCAAAAGAAAGAGAAAGATCTAGATCTAGATCCCCAAGCAATTCCTATAGAAGAAACTTCAATTCATCGAATATTTGTTGGTATCACAGAAAATTTAGGAATAATGCCTTCAAATGTATACCACCTTGCAACTTTAATCAAATTAACAATAGAAATTCAGAAGAAAATTTAAATTGAATCGTTCCATTATGACGGTGACGGATAATGGAAATACTCCTAAACCAACACGTCGCCTATTTGTTTTCGATAGATTTAATAAACTTAATTTTCTAATTGATACTGGTGCAGTAGTATCAGTGATCCCATTTTCTAAATTCAAAAATTATAAATGAGATTCAGATCTTAAATTATCGGCTGCTAATGGTTCTTCAATCGAAACTTTTGGAACAAAACTTTTAAAAATTGATCTTGGTTTACGAAGAGATTTCGAATTTCCTTTTATTATTGCAAATATTACTACACCCATATTAGGCGCAAATTTTTTAGAAAAATTCGGAATTACAGTTAACATTAAAGATAGAGAAATTTTAGACTCGACTACTAAATTAAGAGTTTCTGGATCAACCGGTTTTTGCGATATTTTCTCCCTTAAGATTCCAATTGCAGAAAACAAATTTTCTCAATTACTAAAAGAATTTCCTTCTATTACCTGTGAACCAGATTACACCAAGGAGGTGAAACACCATACGGTTCACAGGATTGAAACAAAAGGAGTACTTCCATTTTCAAAACCACGACGTCTTGATCCAATTAAACTTAAAATCGCAAAAACAGAGTTTGAATTTTTAGTTAAAACAGGGATATGTAGACCATCAAGTTCTCCAATTGCTTCTCCTCTTCATCTCGTTCCAAAAAAAGAACCAAATGATTGGAGACCTTGTGGAGATTATAGAAGATTAAATTTTATAACTACACCGGATCGATATCCCTTACCACATATTCACGATTTAACTATCGATTTAAAAAACAAACAAATTTTTTCCAAAATCGATCTCGTTCGGGCTTATCACCAAATACCCATGGCAGAAGAAGATATACACAAAACTGCGATAACTACTCCATTTGGAATGTTTGAGTTTGTTCGCATGCCTTTTGGTTTACGTAATAGTGCTCAAACATTTCAACGCTTTATTAATGAAGTATTTTCTGACATTGATTTTGTATTCCCTTATATAGATGATATTTTAATTGCGAGTGATAATGAAAGCCAACATTTCGAACATTTAAAATTGATATTTAAAAGACTTGAAGAATATAATTTAAATATTAAACCATCTAAATGCATTTTCGGCATAGATAAATTAGACTTCTTAAGTTATGAAATTTCTTGTGAAGGTATTAAACCCTCTTTAGAAAGAATTCAAACAATAACTAATTTTGAAAGACCCACTTCTATCAATAAATTACAAAAATTTTTAGGCATGGTCAATTATTACCATCGCTATGTTAAAATGTTAGCAGCAGAACTCAGTCCTCTACATGAAATGTTAACATTTTCTATTAAAAATAAACTTAAAGAATTAAATTGGACAGATAAAACTACAATCGCGTTCGAAAATGTTAAAATACTTTTTGCTAAAAATACTTTGCTTACTCATTTTGACAAAAATGGTATTTTGTCACTAGCAGTAGATGCATCAAATGTTGCAATAGGAGCTGTCTTGCAACAGAAAACTAACAATTTATTGGAACCTTTGGCATATTTTTCAAGAAAATTAACCCCAACTGAAATTAACTATTCTACTTTCGATAGGGAACTTTTAGCAATTTATAATTCTGTTAAACATTTCAAACATTTTCTTGAAGGTAGAACATTTATCATTTATACCGACCATAAGCCTTTAACCCATGTTCTAAATTCTAAAGTAGATAGATCTCCTCGTCAAATACGTCATCTTGAATATATTGCACAATTCACTAATGATATACAATATATACGTGGAAAAGACAACATAGTTGCCGACACACTTTCCCGTATTCCAGAAGTAAATTCAATTTCAACTCAAGATATTAATTTTGAAACTTTATTCAAAGAACAGCAAACAGATAAAATGTTACAAGAAATTATTTCTGATCCAAATTCTAAAAGTAATTTAAAAGAAGTCAATATTCCAATCATAAATTTAAATATTTGGTGTGATGTTTCACACCAATCATTTAGGCCATATGTCCCACTTTCTATGAGAAGAATTATATTTGACAAAATTCACTGTCTATCTCATCCAAGCATTCGTACTACTAGAAAATTGATTCAAACAAAGTATTTTTGGCCTAGTATGCGTAAAGAAATTAATGAATGGACATCATCTTGTATTAATTGCCAGAAATCCAAAATTACGAGAAATACAAAAACTCCAATTCAAAAAATTTCAATACCTTCTGGTCGTTTTGAGCATATTCACATGGATATTGTCGTTCCTCTTCCTATATCAAGAGATTACCGTTATCTTCTAACTATCATTGATAGACATACTCGTTGGCCTGAAGCGTATCCCCTTAAAGATATTTTAGCTAGTACAATAGCAACTACTTTCGTCCAAAATTATGTGCCAAGATTCGGTATCCCACTAAATATTACAGTAGACCAAGGTTCCCAATTTACTTCGAAAATTTTTAGTGAATTAACCAAATTATTAGGGGCACATAAAATTCATACTTCACCATATCATCCACAAGCAAACGGTATGATAGAACGTTTTCATAGAACACTTAAAACAGCTATTGTAGCTTCAAATGATTCTACTCATTGGTCTGAAATTTTACCATTGATTCTTCTTGGCTTACGAACATCAATTAAAGATGATTTAAAATGCTCTTCTGCAGAACTTGTGTATGGACAAACACTTCGACTGCCTGGTGAATTAGTTGTTTCCAATAATAATAATGAAAATAATTCTTCAAACGAAATTCTTCAAAAATTAAGACAACATTTTTCTCTTATTCGTTCCAAAGTTTTCCATCATAACAAAGAAAATTATTTTGTTCCTAAAAATCTAGATAGTTGTGACTATGTTTTTGTAAAAGTTCTTCATAAATCTAACTTAGAAGCACCTTATGAAGGACCATTCAAAGTTATCTCAAAACATAATAAGACATTTAAAATACAATATGGAAACATTGTTAACACTTTTTCAATTGATTTACTTAAACCAGCAAACACTATTACTAAACCACTTTCCAACTCAAATACATTAGAAAACAAGAAAACTAAAAGAGTTACTTTTAATATTAATTAATTGTTTTTACATATATTTTCGTTTCACTGGAGGGGGAGTATATGTAGGGTTTATTATACTTTATTTGTTTTATTACTTTGTTCATTTTATACTTATTATTTTTAAATATTTTTAATCATTATATTTCATTGTAAATGAAAATTTCTGAAGTAATTAAAAATGGTATTCAATTGTTGATATTTAAAAAATAAAGATAAAAAAATCAAATTTATTAAATATAGTTAATATACTATAGTGTGTTCGCACACAATTCACTGTGAGATAGGAAAATAAGCATTTCAAAGCATATTTAACACTTTCACTTAATTTTAAATGCTCTAATATCAAAGATATTTTAGTTGTTTTTCCACTTACGCATGATTTTTTTGGAATAGTGGAGTACTATCAACATATTAGCCATTCCGTAGTAATCACACTTTAAAATACCTATTATCGTAATTTTTGGAATATTTTCGATTATTTCGATACCTTGCCACGCCCACAACTTTTCGAAAATGCAATTTCTAAAAATGAGGTTGTGTTTGGGTAGGTGAGATGTACCTCTATGCAAAATTTCATCAAATTCTGAGGGGGTCGGGTTCAAAATGTACTTTTTTTCAGCCTTTCATATGAAATTCATCATATTGAACTCTATATCTATCTCGATTATTTCGTTCCGTTACGTACTACCGTTATGTGAACAAAATTATAATACTCTTGTACTAGTACTAGTACGCTGGGTATAAAAACTAAAACTCACGCTTTTAGAGAGTAACGAACTATTTTTTACTTTTTAGTTAAATGTGTTATGAAGTAATCGATAAATATATCGAAGTATGCCGCAGTCAAAACGAAACCTCTGGGCCTCCATTTTCGTTTGATACCCATATTGTAGGCAATTTTCCATATTATTGGACAATCTCATTTTGACCGTTAACTCAGTTATAATTATATCGAAATATTCCGAAGAAGAAACCTGTGGACCTTTCTTTTCGTTTGATACGCATATTGTAATTTCAAGGTTTTTGTAATTTCAAGGTTTTTGGGACAGTCATACAAGCAAGCAAACAAGCATATGAATGTACCCAGCCAGCATTTCTGTAAGTGTTTTTATACCTTTCATGAACATGAAATGGTATTATAACTTTGGTCCGATGTTTGTAAATATGAGAAGAAGAAAAGATAGACCCATCAATAAGTATACCGAAATGATCAGGATGACGAGATGAGTTGATTTAGCCATGTCCGTCTGTCTGTCTGTCTGTTTGAACGCAAACTAGTCCCTCAGTTTTTGAGATATTTGGCTAAAATTTGGTATGCGGCCACCATTTTCCAATATAGGAATCATTTGTCGGAACCAGCAAGATCGGACCAATATAACATATAGCTCCCATACAACCAATTATTCCGATAAACGGATTTTGGGCTATAACTCCTGTAATTAAACACGAAGGAACGTGAAATTTTATAAGTGTTGCTATTTTTATATGTGAAATATCGATGCTGAAAATCATAGAGATGGGATAAATATTTCACATAGCTCCCATACAATCGATTATTCCGATAAACGGGTTTTGGGCTATAACTCCTGTAATTAAACACGTAGGAACATGAAATTTTGTAAATATTGCTATTTTTATATGTGAAATATCGATGTTGAAATTCATAGAGATGGGATAAATATTTCACATAGCTCCCATACAATCGATTATTCCGATAAACGGATTTTGGGCTATAACTCCTGTAATTAAACACGTAGGAACGTGAAATTTTGGACGTATTGCTATTTTTATATGTAAAATATCGATGTTGAAAATGATCGAGATTGGATAAATATTTCACATAGCCCCCATACAATCGATTGTTCCGATAAACGGATTTTGGTAGATAACTCCTGTAATTATATAGGTAGGAACGTGAAATTTTGGAAGTATCGCTATTTTTATATGCGAAATATCGATGTTGAAAATCATTGAGATGGCATAAATATTTCACATAGCTCCCATACAGTCGATTATTCCGATAAGCGGATTTTGGGCTATAAGTCCTGTAATTAAACACATAGGAACTTGAAATTTTGGACGTATTGCTATTTTTATATGTAAAATATCGATGTTGAAAATCATTGAAATGGGATAAATATTTCACATAGCCCCTATACAATCGATTGTTCCGATAAACGGATTTTGGTAGATAACTCCTGTAATTATATCGGTAGGAACGTGAAATTTCGTAAATGTTGCTATTTTAGAATGTGGAATGTCGATGTTACAAATCAATGAGATTGGACCAATATAACACATCGTCCCCATATAATCCATAGCTCCGATAATTTCGGTATGAGCTATTCAGGAAAGGTATTTAGACTTCGGCACAGCCGCAGACAGCTTTCCTTACCTGTTAAAATTAACTTGAAGTAAACTTGCTTTAATAAGCGAAATGTAAGCGTCTTCAATATCAATTTATTTGTAAGTTTAATGTAAGCTTTTTATAAATTTCAAAAACAAAGTTTTATAAATCATTTACCTTTCTTATCTTACTTTCAAGCGTTTTGAAAATGAAAAATCAGAAATTTGTAATATGGTGTTTCCACCAAAAACAAACACCGTGTTTGTAGGTTTTGGGTTTGAAATAATTGTCAACTGTTTCCACTGCGTGTTTGATATAAATTCGAAAATTTTGTGGAAAATGCTATTCACGCCAAAAGGCAGATCCAGCCACGAAAGCCCATTGGTAGCCATTTGGGTCTTATCAAAGCTATAACCTTTATAACATAGTCCAATTTTGCGGTGGGACCTATCAAGGCCCTATGATTTTGCGTTGCATTTTGAAAAATATTAAAAAATTTAAAAATTTTAAATATAAATTAATTTAATTTTAATTGTCAACAATTTTGACAAACTGAAAGCAATGGTAACATGATTTCGATAAGAACTTAAAAACTAAAAGGAAATAATGACGTAAATGAACATTATTGCCATCTTTTAATGATAGATCGTATGCAAACCCAAAGCAAACACGCTTTAAAAAAGGGGTTTGAAATAGGTTTGGGTTATGAAATTTGTATGAAATTTGTATGAGATTTGACAAGGGTTTCGAGTAGTGTTTGATTTTAAACACGCTAGGGCTAGAAAACACGGTGTTTGCTTTTGGTGGAAACACCATATAAGCTTAATGTTTATTTGGAAAAGCTTGTTATAAATTTATTTCAAGTTTGCTTGGCTATTTGGGTGTGTACAATAAAGCGTAAAAAAACTAGCATTATGTGGGAAAAGCATCGAGCGCTCGATATACGAAAATTATGGCACACAGCGGACCACGTTATTTCCACAATTTTACTCCAAATGAAACCTGGGGCCTTCCCCTTTCGTTTTATACCCATATTGTCGAGGAATTTTAAAGCATTTGGTCCTCACATTTTGACGATACCTCAGTTATCGATAAATTTATCGAAATATATCGAATATCAAATGAAACCAGGGGCCCTCATCTTTCGTTTGATATCCGTATTGTAGGCAAATTTAATGGTTTCTGAGCAATCACATTTTGACCGATTACTCAGTTATCAATAAGATTATCGTAATATCTTGAAGTCCAAATGAAACCTGTGGCCTTCCCCTTTAGTTTGATACCCATATTGTAAGGAAATTTTAAGGTTTTTGAGCATTCACATTATGACCGATAATTCAGTTATCGATTAATGTATCGAAATATATCGAAGTCCAAATGAAACCTGGGGCCTCCCCCTCTCGTTTGATACCCATATTTTATGGAAATTTTAAGGTTTTTGGGCATTCACATTTTGACCGATTACTCGGTTATCTATAAAATTATCGAAATATATCGAAGTTCAAATGAAACCTGGGGTCTTCCCCTTTCGTTTGATACCCATGTTGTAGGGAAAATTTAAGGGTTTTGGGCAATCTCATTTAGACCGATAACTCAGTTATCGATAAATTGATCGAAATATATCGAACTCCAAATGAAACCTGGGGCCTTCCCCTTTCGTTTGGTACCCATGTTGTAGGGAAATTTTAAGGTTTTTGGGCAATCTCATTTTGACCGATAACTCAGTTATCGATTAATTGATGGAAATTTGCATATCGATGTCCAAATGACCTGGGGACTTAGATAGATATTGTATGGAAATTTTAAGGTTTTCGGGCAACCACATTTTGAGCGATAGCTCAGTTATCGATAAATTTATCGAAATGTGTCGATGTCCAAATGAAGCCTGCGGCCTCCCCTTTCATTGATACCCATATTGTAGGGAAATTTTGAGGTATTTGGGCAATCTCATTTAGACCGATAACTCAGTTATCGATAAATTGATCGAAATATATCGAACTCCAAATGAAACCTGGGGCCTTCCCCTTTCGTTTGGTACCCATGTTGTAGGGAAATTTTACGGCTTTTTTGCCACTGGGGCTTAGACCGAATCGAGAGTCACATACAAACAGGCAAACAAACATACAAGTGAAGCTAATAAAAGCGTGGTAAAAACGAAGAACGTTTTTATACCCAGCAACCACATTTTAATACAAGGGTATTATAATTTTTTTCACATAACGGTAGTACGTAACGGCACAATCGAGATAGATATAGAGTTCCATATATGAAAGTTCTTGGGTTGAAAAGAGGAGTTCATTAAGGCGTGTCCGTCCGTCTTTGTACACGATAACTTGAGTAAAAATTGAGATATTTGCATGAAATTTTATATACAGGTAACTTTTTTGCCAAGGTAGGTTGCTATTGAAAATGGGCGAAATCGGATGACAAATCTAAAATCACATAAGTTGACATATCTCGGTAGCTGAAATGTCTAAAATGATATAAATTTATAGGCGAATCCAACTGGTCATTCTCTTATGAGTTTTCCACTTTTAAGGAAAGCATTTTTGAAAATTCGACTGATCGTAACTTTTAAACTGATTACGAGAGAACGATGAAATTTGGCACAAAGCATACAAGTATCGTTGGGAGTATACCTGATGAAATTGGATAAAATCGCACTCCAACCACGCCCCTTTCGATATCGAAAACTTCGAAAATCACCTAAATTGACATAATTCGGTAACGGAAACGGCTAACATGATGGTAAGTTAAGCCGAATGTTTGAACCCGACCAGCGAGAATGTAACGGGCTGAGGCGGAGTCGATGACCTAGCATACGTCAGACAGGGTGGGAAGAGCAGCAAAGTAGCTATCTGTGTGCTCCCGAAAGGTTGCTCAGTCAGCCTTTGAACGAGATAATGGACGATGGTGAGGTTTATTAGCCCAGAGCTGATAATGTTTTCAAAATAGGGCAGCTATGTATATATATGCGTAAGCGTATATGGCATTGGACTGTCCACGGGTGCGCTTGACCGTTGACACCTTTGAATGGAATCTTAACCGACAAACAGTGTACGTAGTGAAAGGTCCCAGGAGATGGAAGCCTTGTCTTGCACTCGTGCTAGGACCGAAAGGGGAGGGTTGGTGATTTAGACGGGGTCTGATACTAGATACTGCTTACCTCCGAAGAAAATATCTGTGGGCAGGCGGATGAGGTGGAGGCGTCGTTGTGCGCGAAATGACCGCCGGGAACACATACAGGTTGCTGTGCATAAGAAGGTCGTGGACACCGAAGTTCAGACAGACGGTGTTGCAGATCAAGAGCATTGACTTCCTGGTGTCAAATTGGTGTCAAAGCCAACAGCCATTATGTTTTTTTTTTCAAACATTCAAAGTCGGGCAAAAACTTAATTTGGATTTGTTTCGAAAGTTTTCTGGAAATAAAAAAAAAATAAGTGAAAACCCGAAGTTGGACGCATAACAATTAAAAATAAAACTTTTTTCCTTTTAAAATTTGTTTGCTTTATGCTATTCAATTCAAAGCCTGCAACTTTAACGCGGTGTTCACTTATATTACCAAACATGGCCTAGCGAATATGCGGTTCAACTTCTTTGCGTTCAATGCATAGATATCTTACATATTATTCAACAAAAAAAGAATAATATAATAAAATTTTGTCAATTTTTTTCAAGCAGCAATCAGTAAAATTACTTCTGTTTTGCTTCTGCTTATTTGTAAACAAACCAATGCGACTTGAAACTCATTTGACAGCGGGAGAAAATCTCAACAACAACAGCATACACACTAAAAACACAACGACTCAACCTTTATTTATATATCCTGATAATAGTTACAAAACCTTTATAAAGCTTTTATGAATAAAGTTCATTATACCAGTTTTATAAAGTTAAAGTTAGTTTTTATTATTACGAAGCAATAATGTGTACTAGCATTTTTTTATGAATAAGGGGGTAAAATTATATCTATTTGTTCAAATATAAATACATTAGAACATTTTTATATATATAAATACATACTTACACAGATACTTACTCACAAATATGATAAGTTGCATCAGCCTATTTACAAACACACCATTATAATTTCTAACATAAATAACTATAAATAATCAGTATGCTAGACATGTATTGATACCTACTCCTAGCATTAATATCCATTTAAAATAATCTCTGAAATAACATTAACTAGCATCGCCCCTGGTCGAAATTCGACCATCTGAAATTTTCTTCAACTCTCTCTTAATATACATATTCCCCGTTCACAACAAAACCAAGAAAGTGGCTCCCTCGTGACAAATGCAAATTTGGATTAAGTGATACCATACAAACACTCTTCACATTAGGGTGGTGCAGCAAAGTAGTACAACAGAAAAGCTGACGACAATACATTAGGATATATCTACAACAGATTTTTATTTTATTTTATTTTTTTATTTATTTGTTTATGTCTAAGGTACAGCAAACACTTACTATTACAAATTATATTAAACTTACATTAATTTGTTACATAAAAAATAAGTTTTTAATTTAAATTGCACAAAAACCCGGTATGGGCTTATAATATTTCGATATATAATGGTACTTTTTTTATCGTAACCTTGTGGAATTTTACTTTAAAAAAAATATTTATTTGATTTGCTACACTGCTTAGAAAAAAAAATCGAAAAAGCTTAACATATCAAATTATCAAAGTTGAAAAAGTTTTTTCATACAAAAAGGTGGAGCTACTCATGTAAAACGGTACTTTAGTAAAAGTTCGTGTGGTATTTCCCTCCAAAAAAGGGCGATTAGTTTGGGATTAATCGCAGAGGAATAGTAGACTACTACTTTTTTAGTATCTTTTAGATGGAATGAATCGGTCACATTTGTTCGAGCATGTCCTATGAAGAGACTAATTATACCCTTTTTATACCAGAATGGGTATAAATGTATACTACTTGCGGGACACCTGACTTCGATTCTCGGCGAGGGCAAAAATTTAAAAATTGTTTTTTTTTTTTTTTAAATTGATTTCAATAAAAAGAATGTGGTTAGAGTAGACGTGTTTTAATCGCTGCTTCTTTTTTATACATTTAATTTGCTTTTGCTATTATTTTAAACGCAAAAAAGTTGAAATCCGTAGAACTAGAGCTGCGCGCCTTGTTTACTCTGTTTAAATATTTTAAAATCAATAAACAAATAAAGAAATTAGTAATTTATTTGTAAAATGCAGACTTCAAGTGTGACTACAAGAACAAAGGCAGCGCGCCAAATTGTTGCCTCTCCGAATCAACCAACGCCTCAGCTGACTGCACAACAACAAGGTGAAAGTCCGTCAAATAGCTGGATTGCACAAATTGATGCTAAATTGAATTTACAAAAAGAGTGCATCATCAAAGAGTTGAATTCACGCATGAAAGAGTCAGAGGAGCGCGTTATGAAGAGATTGGACAATTTGTCAACCGATTTCAATTGCTTAAAGCTGTTTGTGGGAAATATCGAAGAACGAGTAGCGAAAGTTGAGATTGAGTGTGCAGAAATACAACAACTCCGCGCTGACGTAGAAACAATAAAAACGCAGCTGCATGACCAATCTGAAAATACACTGATACAACAACTCTATTCTGAGGTGAAAACACTACGCTCGCATCTGGATGACTGTCAAAGAACTCTTTTGTCAGCAGATATTATCATAAGAGGTATCCCCCAAACAACTCAAGAGAACTTAGGCGAGACTTTCTCTAAACTGTGCCGTGCAGTAAATATAAATCCCCTACCAGTAAGTGCTGCTTTTCGTATACCGAGCAAAGACACAAGCAAACCGACAGCGATCGTAATTAAGATGACGTCAGCACACGACCGCTCAATATTGCTTGCAGCGGCTGCTCGTTATCGTAAGTCAGCCAAAAACTCAGTTTCTCTTAAAGACATTGGATATAACGTAGCTGGAAGTGTGGGCATTTATGAGAGCCTCACAAAGCAGGGTCGAGAAGTCTTGAAATTCGCGATGGAGCTTAAGCAGCAAAACAAATTATCTTCTGCATATTCATTGCGAAGCCAAATATATGTGCGTGTGAACCCCACCAGCAAAGCTATTAAAGTATTCAGCATAGGCGATGTCCAGCAAGCAGTGATCATGTAACAAGTAGAGTGAGATTATTTGTACGAGCTTAATTGTTATTATCTCTTGGTAAACATATGTATGTATGTATGTATACTGCAATGTGCGCCAATTTAAATGTTAGGCGATGGTGTAATGTCTTAACCAACCTTTCCCTTTTTCATTTCTTTTTTCGCCTATACTCACCTTTCTTATTCTTGACAGATTTCACATTTGTAATCTTGTTTACATTTTACATACGCGCATAGTTTTCTTCAAAAGGCAATGCCAGATCTTTTCGTTTGATTGTTTTGATGGATCGTAATAGTTATGTTTGTTCCAAAGACAGTTCACGCAGCATGGTCCGCATTTTCAGTAGGCAAAAGCAAGGTTTAAAAATTTGCCACCTTAATGCGCAAAGCTTATCAAAAAAAATTGACGAGTTCAGGTTCTTGTTCGAGGGCTCTGATGTGGATGTAATCTGTGTTTCGGAGACATGGTTTTCTGCTGATTGCAGTGATCAATTATTCGCTGTAAATGGGTATAATCTATATCGCGTAGACAGAATCGGTCATGGTGGGGGGGTTGCTATTTATGTCAAGTGTGGTTTATCATGTAAACTTGCGTATAAATCCTCGGCTATGAGCTCAATTGAGTATATTTTTCTTGAAATTTTCACTAAATTTGACAAAATTATCGTTGGGTGTGTATACAGACCCAGTAAACAAATTGATTACATACAATTTGTAGATTTTCTGGAAAATGCATTGATAGGCTACAGCAAAATTATTTTGACTGGGGACTTTAATTGCAATATTCTTACTAATCTAAGATTTCCACTGATTATGCAGAATTTGGGCCTTCATTTTGTAAACTATTCCCAACCAACGCACTTTACGTCTACCTGTAATACTCTTTTGGATATTTTCCTGGAAAATGACGCGTCTAAAACACTTTTATACGACCAGATTTCCGTTCCGAATTTCTCTAAACACGACTTGATATTTCTAACATACGATTTTCAGTTTGTTAGCAATATCTCGTCTTATTCATATCGCGATTTTAAAAACATTCCGTACCAAGAACTTGATGCAGCCGTTAATGCCATAAACTGGGGATCCATTTATTACCTAACATCTGCCAATGATCAAATCAATTTCATTCAGAACCACGTAAGTATCCTCTTTGACCAATATGTTCCGCTTTTAACTAGACCTACTAAATCTGAAAGGTGTCCGTGGTTTAACGGATATATTCAGAAATTAATTGAAAAACGTAATAGTGCATACTCCGTTTGGAAGAAAACTAAGTCAGCAGAATCTTTTAATTGCTATAAGCTCTTGAGAAGGGACGTTACAAGAACTATTAAGAATCATAAGCGGAAATACTATGAAAACCTGTTCAGTGCTGCTATTGGCTCCCAGCAAACCTGGAGGCAGATTCGTAATATAGGAATTACTAACAAAAGTACGATTACACCTTTGGATATAGATGTTAATGAATTGAACAGAGAATTCGTCAGATTGCCTTGTAATCAGAGTAATGCAAATTATAGTCGCTACAGTGCTAGTTATAATTTTTCCTGCTCTGGTTTTGTTTTTAAGTGTGTTGATGACTGCGACGTTGTCCAATCCTTACTTTCGATTAAATCTAATGCCGTTGGCCTCGATGGTGTTCACCCAAAATTTATTAAATGCATATTGCCAAAAATTTTACCCTACCTGACTTATGCTTTCAACACAATTTTAACTACGGCGGTTTTTCCTAAATGCTGGAAAGAGGCGAAAATTATTCCCAGTAAAAAAGCCAATGGTGATTTTAGCCCTATCGCTATCTTACCTTTTCTGTCGAAAGTGTTCGAATGTATAGTAAATGGTCAGATAAACTCGTTTGTAAGTAGCAACTCCTTAATAAGTCCGTACCAGTCTGGTTTCAGAACTAATAGGAGCCTTATTAAACGTGTCGGATGATATAAGACTGAATATGGATAATAATCGTGTTACATTTCTTACTCTCTTAGATCACTCGAAGGCATTTGACTCGGTCGATCATATATTACTTTGTTTAAAACTTAGGACTCTTTTTAACTTTTCTAAACCTGCGGTTGATCTAATTAAGTCTTACCTCCATGAGAGATCCCAGTCAGTAAGTGTAGGCAGCTCTATGTCTGACCTACTGCCTGTAACTAAAGGTGTTCCGCAAGGATCTATACTTGGCCCTTTACTATTCGTATTGTATATAAATGACCTACCAAATGTTCTCAAACACAGCAATGTTCACATATATGCAGATGATGTCCAAATTTATCTTAGCAGTCCATTCGCCTCCATTGAAACTTGCATATGCAATTTGAACGCCGATCTGTGCCTGGTAAATGAATGGGCTAGTGACAATGGACTATTCCTAAACCCCAATAAATCGCAGTGTATAGCTATCTATAAAAAATTGTTTGACCTCAACAACTATCCGAAAGTAATGCTTAACAACACTGATATACAATTTGTTAACACCGTGAAAAATCTTGGCGTTACTTTCAATAGAACATTGACCTGGAACAATCATATTTTTACATCAATTGGCAAAGTCTATGGAAAGCTAAGAGTACTGTGGGCCACTCAGCACTTCACACCGATTAAAATCAGACTGCTTTTAGCGAAGTCTTATTTGATTCCAACGTTACTTTGTGGTTGCGAACTCTACGCTAATTGTGACAGTATTTGCAGTAGAAAACTTAATGTTTTGTACAATAATATTGCACGCTATATCTACGGTATTGGTCGATACGAACATATTTCCGAATATGCTGTGAAGATATATTGTGTTCCACTTGATGATCTACTGAAGTAAATAAGGAACCCGAAAATCTCAGCGAACGGCTGAAACTAACAAGATCAGTGCGCTCCACGCAAATATTGCATTTGACATTCAGCTCACGAACATCTGAGCGTCAATTCTTTGTTTCGACAGTTCGACTTTGGAACATATTACCGAAAGAGATCCGAAGTATCAGGGGCATATTGCCTTTTAAACGAGAACTTTTGCGTTACTTTATTAAGCAAATTTAGAAATCTAAGAATGTATTCATCCTGTAATGTAAACTTCCTACTCCAACTTTTCTTTATCTTTCTCACCTAACTAATTATTGCCTCATCTATCTTTCTCAATATTGTTTAAAAATATTTTTTAATTTAGAGTTATTATGTATTAGCTCCTATTATCAAACACTGTAAATAAAACTTATGGTTGTTGTGTTTGATATCTTATAAATAAATGAAATGAAAAAATGAAAATGAAATGATGTGGCTTTGCAAGTTTTATAAGAGTGCTGAAGAAAGATGTATAGTGCGGGTATAACAGAATGTGGGGATAACAAAATAGCTGGAGAGTTTGGAGACCTCTTTTTTGTTTAATAATAAATAAACTAAGAATAATTTTCAAAATTTTTTTTTGGTGAGACAGCAGATTTGTCCATTCTAAGTTTCCAATATAAATTTTATAGGGATCTGAATAAATTCGACATCGGTTCTTGGCAAGTAGCGGTGGTTCAGACACCGCGGTCGAAGTTATGATATATGGTGCCAGAAATAAAACATGAAACCAGAATTCCTCGATTAATACACTGGCCGTTTATTATATAGAAAAATGGTGTCAACAAAGTTATTTAGGTTATATTAATTATGGCGTGGGGAAAATCCTGGGGCTGCGCTGATCTCTTAATCCTGGCTCGGTTGCTGAAAGAATAGGCAGTTGTCAAGTCGTCGACAACCGTTGAACCGCGAAACCATCCTCCGGTTTTTTAACGGGAGGTGGACCCACACATGCGCACGCACTTGCATGTATATGTGTGCTGACAAAACACGAATAGTCATGCATGCACATACAGGTGGGTGGCTTGGTGTGGGTGATTGGAAATGTACATTAGGGTGGCACATTTTTTCATACTTTAGGCACCGGGCCTAAACATGTTGGCCCCCTTGCGATTGCAACATTCTGACCAGCCCCGGGATTTCCATCACGTCGTCTCTTATGCTAGGCTCTTAAACTCTAGTGGTGTGCTGGATAGCACTGTGCCCGCTTTCCTCCTTCGAGCCACCTCATGCGGTTGAGGTCTGTCACCACCGCTAGTTTGGCTGTGTCGTACCTAGCTGTTAAATAGATAGAAGAGACTTGAAAAATAGAAGTGGTATATTTCTTGCCAGGAATCCCTTGTGCCATAAATGAGAAACAGAAAAAATTTTTTTTTTTTTTTTGTCTTTTATTAAAAATGAGACTTACAACTAAATTTACACCTAACTTACATGCTAGTAGACCCCGAAAGCACCCACCCAAAGATGGTGCTCTGGGCAAAGAGTGACCCGAACGACGATGGCCACGCGTTCGGGGTAACGACGTCGGCGTAGACGTCTCCGCCGAGGGTCAGTTTAACCGGCGCCGACCTATAGAATTGCGGGTCGGCCAAACGAATGTGCTCATACGGAGCCGCGATTTTGGCGTCGACATGGTTTGCCGGACTCAGCCGCTGAAAATGACTGATGCATACCGCGGGTGCTGTGATGGTCGTGTTGTTGCCGTGCTTCCCTCGGATTCGGAGGAAGCAACCTTGCTCGCCGCCAGAGTGGGTGAGATGCAGCCCTAACCCTGCCGCCAAGTTGCGGTCGATAGCTGTGCGGGGTGAGCACGCATCAATTAATGCGCGGACTTAGAAAAATCCGCCCCCCGCTTCCAGTTTGACCACCGCAGTTGGCGCAAGGGTGGTCATGGGGCGCAACGATGGTCCCATCCTGGCGAGAGCTCCGTTGAATCCGTCGCGGAATCCTCGGGATGGCAGCTGGCGCGGCTGAATGGCGAGTCTACCCTCTGGGCGGCTCATAGAGATAATGGTGCGTAGCTGGCGCGGCTGAGTGGCCAGTCTACGCTCGTCTCGGCGACTTTCATGGTTATGTAGTAGCTGGCGCGGCTGAGTGGCCAGTCTACGAGGTTCAGCGTCGGTGCTTATGGGGCGAATGCGAAGCTGGCGCGGCTGGGGGGCCAGTCTTCGCTTGCGGCGGTTCGAAGCGCGCGGCGAGATGGAGGGCTGTTGTCGCGTTGTATTTGGTGTCGCCGCTCGTGGGTTAGAAGGGGTCGGAACCGCCGTGGTTCCGACACCCCTTGGACCGGTGGGAACGGCCGTGGTTCCGCTACCGGCTCGATGACTTCGCCATCTTCCTGTGTCAGCCCCGTCTCCGAGGCCTGGATGGACAGCACCTCTTCTCGGCTCTCCTCTTCTCTCCTCTCCGTTGCTTGCTCGGCTTGCCACGCTTCTTCCATCTCCGCCTCTTCAACTTGTTGGGCCCAACTCTTGTAGGCCTCCGGCTGGTCGTCTGTTTGGAGGTGGAGGGTGGTGTGATGCTTGTCACCACATCGTCGGCACCTGGCGTCGCTGGTGCATTCCCTAGCCCGATGCACCATTGAAAGGCAGTTGTCGCAGTATCCCGCCCGGATAACCTCCTTCAGACGTTGCAAGGGTGCCATTCCGTGATAAACATCACACGCCCGAAGGTGGTGGCTTTCACCACACAAAGGACATGGTTTCGGATACCGGGCGGCCATACGTGCGGCACGGTGGCGTAAGGAAGCATGGCGAGTCATGCTGCAGATAACCCAAAAAAATAAAGAAAGGAAAAAGATTTGAATTATGCATACGGTTGCCCGTATACATACGTGGGAGGAAGGTGGCGAAAAGCCGAAGTGACAACCTAAGGATCAACCTGAATTAGGTATCTTCTAACTGGAACCCGATATTTCCTAATATTTGGTCCTATGTCAAACGTTATCCGAACGTTTTTCCTTCTCTGTGGCAATTAAGTCCGGCGATACGTTGCTGCCTTCCCTTGTGGCAATTAAGTCCGGCGACACTTTGCTGCCGACTGGTTGCCGCTTTACATAACCAAACACATCTGAGGCACCCTGTGTGTTCCATTTCCCTTTTTTTGTTTTGTTTATGTCGATCACTTGTCCGCTAGCCGGCGCAAGTGACACTAGTGCTGCTTATTTCCGTTTTTTCGGTACTCGGTTTTGAGTGGCGGTTTTATTTTTGTTGTTCTGTGGGCAGAACAGTCCTGCCCCCCGAAAAACAAAAACAAATAAATAAATTATTTAAAAAAAAAAGGTTTTTAATTTTAATTTTATTTATATTTTTCAAAAAAAATTTGTTTGTTTTGGCAAAATTGACCAAAAGCTTAATTTTACCCCATATCGTTTATCTCTCTCTGATTTCGGCCGACCGAGTGTAAAAAATTAAATTTCTGCTCCCTATTTCTGATTCGGTATGCGGTACCGATCTTTGGTACATCGGGTTTTCGGTACCCGATAGTTATGCCAGTATTACATTACTAATGTAATATCCGAAAATGATGCATCACTAATTGGTATGATTTTGTACAACCCTGCCTAATTTGTCAGTGAATGAAATGGAATTGTAGGGAACACAAAAAATACAATTCCATTGATCAGCATAATCGTTGGCAACAGGTAATTGATTTTATTGTAAAATTATGTGCCCTAATATTCTTTTTTTTTCAGACTGAACGTGGTAAATAGTCTGGCTGATCCAGCAAGACCTGGAACGCCAGCGCCACTGCTACTTTTGGTGGCGTGTGTTGTACGTTTGTTAATGATGAGGCTACTAGTGAGTGACGATACTGCCATGTTACTAGTTGCAGGCGTCGCTGTAGTGTTACTAGTGTTGGTAGCATTAGCGCTGCTACCACCAGCTGCACCCAAAGAGCGCCGTTGTAACTAACAAGCTCTGGTGGCGATGTTAGTAACGATGCGCCAGGTGTACTCAAACTATTGCTATTTTTCGTTTGGTCGGCTGCAGCTGCTGCCGCTGCAGCTTCGATGTGATTATCCAACAGTTTATTGGCAAGATCGAGTATCTTTTGATTTTTGCTCTCCGAAGTGCCAGTGCTGTTGGTTGTTATGGTTAACAGTGTTGCTATTAGATGCGGATATTGGTAAAATATCGACAGCCTTATTCATGCCCAGCAGATTTGTTTTCAAAATGCTGCGGCTATTGCCTGCCGCGTTGCTGCTACTATTGCCATTGCTGTTTGCGCCACTGGCAGATGCATTACCGCCGCCTATGACGGTGAGCGTAGTCGCTGGCATGATGCTGTTTTCATTTGGTTTTTCTTTCAACAATAATTTTTGTGGTGATGGATCTCCAGCATTCATTGTCTGTTTCGGGCGTGCTGTTATCGTTACAGCATTAGAGCTTAAATGTTTCGTTAGTTTATCCACAGAATCACTACGGGCGCGTTTACGGCGAGGTGGATTATTACTGTCGCGTGTTGCATTATCAACTTCCATACGTTGAACACTAGCTTCAGTTGACCTAGTGCGTTTCGGCTCTTCATCATCTTCATTAATTTCTAATGTAGGAATGTCTGTACTACTACGTTTACTAGTTGATGGGCTCGGTTTGGCACTCACTCATCCACCACAATGTCCCTGGTCATAAGAAGTGAGACGTTGTCGCACAGTTTGTGTATAAACACTGGCGTTCGAGGAAGCATTCGGCGATAGCACTAAATCACCATTACGATAGTATTTCTCCAATAGTATTAGATGACGTAAAAAGGAGCTTTGATTGCCGTAGGGCTTTTGTAAGTCCTCCCACAGGCGCCTGGTTGCCTCATCGTACTGCAAAAATGTTTGCCCACGCGTCCAACCTTCAGGTGTACGTTGACTTGTGCTGCTGCCAAAAGGCACTTTGAAATGTAAGCCAAGATCTTCTTCACCTGGAAAAAGTTCACGCATCGATATATTGGGATTGGCGCGCAAAACTTTCGATATATCATTATTGCCACCGGAGCTTGATGAAGAAGATTCCTGTGCTGAGCCGCTTGCATTCGATTTTTGCGCGCTGCTACTGCTGCTCTGTAGAATTGCCTTCAATTTAGATATTTGTTTGCCTCTATTATTTGTGGGTGACTTTGGCGCACTGGAGGAATTGGAATCGGTTGATAATGCCGGTGGTGCATCAAAATCCATCATAACGTCGTTGGTAAACAACGCGCTCTTTTGCTTTTTTTTTTATGGAAAAATGTACTCTAACTCAAACAATAGGTTAGTTTACTGACCCAAAAAAAAGTTCAGAGCTGAGCAGAGCAGGGCAGCTGTCAAAATATAAATAGAGCAACTCAGCGCAGAAATGCCATGAAACTCTTGAATCTCTATAGTTTCCTTTTTTTTGGTCTTTTTGTTTAAATCTTCAAAATTAATGTAATTCACGTATACAAACATTGATTTTCTTGAAAGCTAGTTTTTTGAAGTTTTCAAAAATTTATTTTTTCCTGAATGACAATTGCTTCTCTGCTCTAACTTACTCAATAAAAAGCTAGAGCAGAAATTTGTGATCTGGATTACTCTAGTTTTGTTTTGAGCGTACTCATGAAACAAAAGATAGACCAACCTAGAGCAAGAAAAGTGTTCGTTAAACACAATTTTTTTTTTTTTTTTAAATATTTTTTTTGATAACGTTACTTTAAAAAAAAAATTTTGTTTATTTTGTTGTGCAGCCTTGCTCTATAGTCCCGTTTACATTGCTCGATTTTTTCATTCAATTTCACGTTGATTTGGAAATTTGACTCGTGTCAACGGGTCTTGCAAAATTGCATGCAACAAAGTTGGTAGCCAACCGACTTTTGATCAACTCAACATTCAACTTGATATTGTGGTTTACAAATTTATCAATGTAAACGGGTAGTCAATCCCTATTTGAATCAACGGCAGATGCGACGAAAATTGATTCCAAAATTGACCAATATAGACAGATCAAGGTTCGAATCACTTTCGACCTTATACGCAAACATTTCCTCTTGTTCACACCTTTGGGGCCTGGGTGTTCGTGTGAGGGGGTATCTGCGTTGTCGCAGATCTATTTTAAGATTCGGTGGCAGATTGGTTCGCCTGTCTGCGTTAGGATTTATTTGGCCTCTTTGTGGAGTGCAGCTTATTGTCTGTTGCAGGTCGGGCTCGCCCATCTGCGTTAGGTTTTCTGGTGTCCTCGTTATGGTTGACGAGTGAATGGGGAAATTTTGGGTGAGGGATTTGGCAAGGTAGGGAGACCCGGAGTGGAGGGGATTGGATGGTTAGGAGGAGGCATCGGGCCTCGCACCGTCCATCCCATCTGTCGGGAGCAGGATCAGTTTGACCAACGGTCTTCTGACCTGACCCTTCTCGGTCATGAGGTCGACGACACGTACTCGGTTATCTTCGCTGGGGTGTACGTTAGTGACTCGACCGAGCCTCCATTCGTTTGGAGATAAGTTGTCTTCTTTGATGACAACGAATTGAGGCAGGCTTCAATCCTACATAGTAACGTATGGAACTCTTCATGCGTAAACTTGTGGGTTGAGGCTACTTTCTTGAAATGGCCTTTGAAGCTTTTAACTCCTGCCTCCCAGAGTCCCCCCACGTGTGTGGAGCCCCTGCTGGAATGAAATGTCATGTCATTAATTGATGACTGTATTTTGGAATGGTTTGATCTCGAGCTTCCGAGATATAGGCCTTAAATTCGGATCGTAAAGATCTTGATGCTCCGACAAAGTTAGTCCCATTGTCGGAGTAAATGTTTTTCGGACATCCTCGTCTAGCGATAAAACGCGAAAGAGCTGCTAGAAAGGATTGTGTTTAGGCCGGATGCCTAAAATCTTAAAAATAGTGACACCCTAATGTCACTTTCCAAGCACCCACAGACCCACCTGTACGTATGCATGATTATTCATGTTTTGTCAGCAAAATATACATGCAGGTGGGTGTGCATGTGTTGGTTCACCTCCCCTTAAAACCGGAGGATGATTTTGGGTTCAACGGTTGTCAACGACTTGACAACCAGCTACTTTTTCAGCAACCGAGCCAGGATCGACATCGCAGCCACCCCAGGATTTCTACACCGCCGTAACTCAGGTAACATAGTCAACCTTGTTAACACAACTTCACGATAATAAACGGCCATTATATTAATCGAGGAATTCTTGTTTTCCACTTTATTTCATTTAAAAAAAAATCATAAATTCGTCCGCGGTGCCTGAGCCACCACTGCCAGTCAAGAAGCCACAGTCGAGTTTTATTCATGGTCCATCTCGCCGTTTAATTTTAGAACCAGCACGGAAAAAAAATCTACAGTCCATTACTCGACCACTACAGCGAAGAAAAAACTGTCCACTATCAAGGAGAATTTTACGCCAACGTTAAGTCGCACTACAGCATTAAAATTACTAATCTGCCAAAAAGTCAAGTGAAAATACAGTCCACTGTCGTTTGTCTTCACTCTGCCACAAAAAACAACAACACAACACAACTGAACTTTAACTAAAGCCGATCACCACATCAAAGCAACGTAAGTGTTATATTTCTTGCCACAATTTTTTTTGGTGTTTTGAAAAATCGGAAAAAGTGCCGCGAGTGTAGTCAAAATTTAAGTGCGAGAAGTGAATTAAAAAGTTAGTTTGTCCACTTGGATCTTTTCTTTAACATAACCTAACTTTCACTGAGCCGTTCGATCTTTGTTTTTTGTTTTTTGTTCTCACTTTTTTTGGGTAATAAACTTGCACAATTTGTGCCATCGAAGGCCAGTAAATCAGGTCACTTCTTTAAATATCGTTAATATCACTTTTAATTAACTTGGTCGCCCGTTTTGATACACTGCGCACTTTTAATTTAAATTTGTTTGCGAAAGATCACCAAATTATTGTCAACATAACCTATATATACGTGTGTGGGTGGCGAATAAGCCAGTGTTGTTGTTGCTACATATTTTTTGAACAAAGGGTCAGACAATACGGCCAAGTCTGCAACAATAAAGAATTTTGAATATTAAAAAGTAAATAAACAAATAATTATTCAAACGACGGTGTTATTGAAATTGTGTGTTTAGAAGTTATTTTGGCGTTTCAGTTCCCTGGGGCAATATTTGCAATCTCACCCATTCAGCCTTCATCTATCACCCTCTTGTCCTTGTCTATCTAAAACCCAGTTGAGATAAAAATGGATAACTTCATCAGATTGGCTGATAACATCACTGAGTTCGAGTCTGACTACAATGGAGCAGATGTGGCCACTCACTTCAAACACACACTAAGTCTGCAACAAGACGACTTAAAAGCTATGTGGAAGAAAGCCAAAGCGGCGTATGATGAGCTAATGGGCTCAAATAAGTTAGACTCCGACGATATAGCTTCTGTAAAAAAGAAGTTCAAAAACACATACGCAACTTACTTGCGTTGCATGTCAAACATGGCTACACGCCAAGAGACATTTACCAAACCCGAAAAATCCCCCGTAGAACCATATGAACGTGAACATAGTATCCGCCTGCCTCCATACGATACTGAGGTGTTCAAGGGCGATTATCTGTCATGGCCAACATTTAGGGATATGTTCACGGCTATATATATTCTCAACAAACGCCTAACACCCGTTGAGAAATTATTTCATCTCGTCAATAAGACAAAAGGGGAAGCGAGGGATATAGTAGAAAAAAGTCCACTCACGAATGAGGGATTCGATACAGCCTGGAAAAATTTATGCGAGAGATACGAAAATAAACGTATCCTAGTGAACTCGCAGTTACAAATATTGTTCAACTTAGAGAAGGTAGAGAGTGAGTGTGGTAGCGCGATTAAAACCCTGCAACGGCAGATAAATAATTGCCTTGCGTCTTTAAGAAGTCATAAAATTGACACATCGAATTGGGACGCAATCATTACTTATCTGTGCTCGACAAAGTTGCCTGAAAGTACGCTGAGTCTATGGGAACAAAGCATAGACCATAAAGTAGAAATATCCAAATGGGAGGATATGGACAAATTCTTGTCGAATCGGTTCCAGACACTCGAAACAGTGTCTGGGTTTGTGGGGAGTGCAAGTTCGCAAGGCCAAAAACCGCAAGCGGCGAAAAAGGCGAACGAAACCCCTACAAAAAGGCTTGGAACGTACCAAGCAAAGGTCACAAAAGTGCTTTGTACCAAATGTATATCTAATCGCCATAGATTACGATCATGCCCCAGTTTTTTGAAATTAACACCGGAAGAGCGAGTTAATTATATAAAAACCAACCAGGGGTGTCTGAACTGCCTATCCCCAGCACATACCGTGACGAAGTGCCCAAGCTCATACGACTGCAGCAAGTGCCACTCTCGTCACAATACACTCCTACATTTGGAAAAGCGTCAGAACCAGGAAACAAACGCCACCCAGTTCAATATGGATCATGGTGCTTCCACTTCTACGCAAGCACAAGGGAGACGGGAGGCAAATGATAGAAACGTTAATTCCTGCCATGTTCATTCAAGCGCAGGTGTTCTGCTAGGGACAGCTAGAGTAACCATTCGTCATAATGGTACTGACTTCCCAGCAAGATCACTGATAGATTCTGGTTCAGAATGTTCCTTTATGACAGAACGACTGAAACGCAGAATAAATTTACCGGCAAAGAAAATGAATGCCCGTATATCGGGTATAACGAATGCCGTGTCGGCCCAAGTCAAGGAGGCATCCAACATTGAACTGCGTTCAACAGTGGACCCGGACTTCAGCTTGACAACTTCAGTGTTAATTCTTGCGAAACTAACTGGAAATCTGCCATCCTGCCATGTCGACGATACGACTATGCAGGCTTTTCCAGATTTAGTTTTGGCAGACAAACGTTTCTATGTCAACGAGGAAGTTGACATTATACTCGGCGGAGATTTATATCCGCAAATAATACTAAGTGGGCTGAAGAAGAATGTCTTCAATACACTATTGGCCCAAGAAACGGTATTCGGTTGGATAGATACTCACCGGCCACGTAGAGTCATCAAGTCCAACAACCAACATAGTGTCCTTTTACAGCGAAGTCGCTTTGGACAAACAACTCACAGCGTTCTGGGAGTTGGAAAATCTGCTTAGACATAAAGGCCCAAACGCAGATGACAAATACTGCGAAAAGTTATATAAGGAAACTACGCATAGGAACGAGGATGGGAGATATGTAGTCTCGCTACCATTCAGACAGGAGTACCCAGATAAGCTAAATATAGGTGGGTCTCTTAGGAGGGCGTGTTCGCAATTCTTTGGGAATCAGACACGGTTAGCAAAGGACCCAGATTTAGGAAAAGAGTATACCTATCTGAATACGAGACATTAGGGCATATGCAAAAAATTACTGCCATGGTATCAGCTGAGTCGTCTGATAACTATTTTTTGCCCCATCACGCCGTAGTAAAGGCGGAGTCTACCACCACTAAGGTGCGGGTCGTTTTTAATGCCTCAAGCCCAACGGCAAAAGGTACAAGTATAAACGACATTCTCCTGCCAGGCCCAGTGTTTCAAGCAGATCTCCCAGTCCTAATTCTGCGTTGGAGATTATATCGATATGTTTTCAACAGTGACATCGAGAAGATGTATAGACAAATTTGGATGAGAGAAAATCATTCCAAATTTAAAAGGATAGTTTACCGCACATCACCACAAGAACCAATAGGTCTTTATGAGTTGAAGACGGTCACGTTTGGGGTTAATTGCGCACCGTATCGTGCAATACGAACTCTTTTGCAACTAGCTGATGACGTAGAAACATCATTCCCAACAACATCGAATATACTAAGGGAGGGGATGTACGTAGATGATGTATTAGCGGGGGGGCATACACTCGCATCGACCATTCATGCGAGAGATGAAATTCGACAGGTCTTACACTCCGCTGGATTCCCACTTCGGAAATGGACATCGTACTCCGAGGAGATTCTCAACGACATCCCAAGGGCGGATCGGCTGACCGAGGACTTCCTGGCGTTCGAAGACACCAGCACCGTTAAGGCTTTGGGCATTAGATGGAATGCTCATTCTGACCTCTTTTATTTTAAGGCAGGGTCACTGGACAAATGTGAACAGCTCACGAAACGAGCAATATTATCCGCCATCGCCAAGCTCTTCGACCCATTAGGATGGCTTGCACCAATGGTCATTGTGGCCAAGATACTCATGCAGAATATCTGGTTGGAGGGTACTGGTTGGGATGAGCCAGTCTCGTCCAACACTTTGGAACGATGGGGGAACTTTAAAAGGGACTACAACGAAATCGACAAAATCAGGATACCCCGATGGGTAAATTTTTCACCAGAAGATGAGATCGAAATCCATGGATTCTGTGACGCGTTGGAAAAAGCATACGCTGCAGCCGTCTACTTGCGCGTAAAAAGGGATGACCAGATCTTCGTCAATCTTCTTCTAGCCAAGACCAGAGTAGCGCCGGTGAAAACAATTTCACTGCCGCGCTTGGAACTCTGCGGCGCTGTACTCTTGGCGGAGATACTGGAATCTATTTTTCGGAACATAAAAATAGGGCATGTAAAACAATATTTGTGGACGGATTCCACAATCGTCTTAGCATGGATACGGAAACCACCATGTTCCTGGTCAACATTCGTCGCACACAGGATAACCAAGATCATCGACTTGGTTGGTAGTAAGGACTGGCATCATGTCAACTCGGAATCGAATCCGGCAGATTTAGGAAGCAGAGGAATACCGGCAACGGATTTGGTCAACAATTTTTTGTGGTGGCAGGGACCTTCTTGGTTACAAGAAGACAATTCAGGGTGGCCACCACAAGAAACCGAGTTTCATACATCCGTGGAGGAAAAGAGAGCGCAAACCTACGCAATATCGAAGCGAAAAGAAATTGAGACTCTAGATCAATTTTCAGATTTACCTAGGGCTTTGAGGGTACTATCATATATTATGAGATTCTTTCGAAGAACACATCCCACAACAAAAGCTTCCTTTCAAGAAAAGTCGTGCCTAATCTCATCCGATGAGATAAAGACAACGACTCAGATCTTGATTAAACTATATCAGAAGCAACATTATTTTGAGGAGTACGTAAATTTGAATAAGTCATCGATAGGAAAAGCGAGATATTGCCACTTAACCCGTTCCTCGATAAGGACGATATTATCAGGGCCGGGGGTCGTCTAGGGGCATCGGAAAACCTCGCTTACAACGAACGTCATCCAATCGTACTCCCTTATAACTGGAGGTTAACGCGGCTAGTTGTGCAAATGATACACCAAATCTCCCTCCATGGGGAAAATCAACTAATGCTCCGTCTCATCCGCACCCAATACTGGATTCCGAATGTCAAGAACATGATTAGGGCCATCATCCACAATTGTAAGATTTGCACCATTTACAAGAAACGGGCGCAAACCCAACTTATGGGGTTGACTTTGCAGGCCCATTCGATATTAAAAGTTTCCGAGGGAGAGGGTGTCGACTTTCAAAGGGCTACGTCTGCCTCTTCGTCATTTCAAAAAAATAGCCTCAGCCCACAAGTTCACGCATGAAGAGTTCCATACGCTACTATGTAGGCCTGCCTCAACTCGCGACCATTAAGTCCCGCGTCCAATGACCCGTCAGATTTAGAACCACTGACCCCTGGGCACTTCCTCACTGGAAGTCATCTTATGGCTCCAGCAGAACCACATGTACACGAAAGCTCTGCCTCCTTGATCAACAGATGGCAGAAACTCAAGGCCCTCCATCATACCTTCTGTAAACGATGGAAAGCCGAATACTTGATCGAACTTCAAAAACGAGTGAAGTGGAAGCAGTCAAAACTGAACATTAAAGTAGGGGATCTCGTTGTCATCAAAGAAGACAACTTATCTCCAAACGAAAGGAGGCTCGGTCGAGTCACCAACGTACACCCCGGCGAAGATAACCGAGTACGTGTCGTCGACCTCATGACCGAGAAGGGTCAGGTCAGAAGACCCTTGGTCAAACTGATCCTGCTCCCGACAGATGGGATGGACGGATCCAATCCCCTCCATTCCGGGTCTCCCTACCTTTCCAAATCCCTCAACAAAATTCCCACAATTCACTCGTTTACCCCCACGAGGACACCAGAAAGCCTAGCGCAGATGAGCGAACCCGATCTGCAACACAAAATAATCCGCACTCCACAAAGAGGCCAGAGAAAACCTAACGCAGACGGGCGAGCCCGACCTGCAACAGACAATAAGCTGCACTGCACAAAGAGGCCAAAGAAATCCTAACGCAGACAGGCGAACCAATCTCCCACCGAATCCTAAAATAGATCTGCGACAACGCAGATACCCCCTCACATAAACACCCAGGCACCAAAGGTGTGAACAAGAGGTAATGTGTGCGTATAAGGTCGAAGCTGATTCGACCCTTGACCTGTCTATATTGGTCAATTTTGGAATCAAGTTTCGTCGCATCTGCCGTTGATTCAAATAGGGATTGACTACCCGTTTACATTGATAAATTTTTAAACCACAATTTCAAGTTGAATGTTGAGTTGATCAAAAGTCGGTTGGCTACCAACTTTGTTGCATGCAATTTTGCAAGCAACTTTCAAAATCGACGTGAAATTGAATGAAAAAATCGAGCAATGTAAATGGGAATATAGAGCAAGGCTGCACAACAAAATAATCAAATTTTTTTGAAAAGAACGATATCAAAAAAATATTTATAAAAAGCAGTTTGACAAATATTTGGCAGCCCAAAATACTTTAGCCACACCAGTAAACATACGTATGTATGCCTCAACCTATTGTTTAACCTTGGGTTGAGTTGGAGTATTTTTTCCCAACAAAATACTCCAACTGTAACGCATAACGTAAAAGTTTTTAAACTTAAAAACCTCCAATTTAAGGATAATTTTGTAAGACGTTTCCGAAAATTGGCCAAGGAAGAACAAGTACTTAAATTTATAAAAATATACAACACAGGATATTTGCTTGGAAAAAACAAAGAGATTATTGTTTAAAAGTAACTTTGTGCACGAAAAATAGAACTCCAACCAAAATATGACCTCACGTAAACGCAGTGGCAGCGGCTCATCCAAGCGACCCAAAGAGAAAGTCGTTTATATTTATGAACTATTTTTTCGTGGTGAAGATCCAAATAGTCCAGAATTTTGGAATGAGTTTTTCCTGCTGCAGCCCAATGTGGAATCACTCGAAGCGGCATTGAAAGAAGGTGGTAAAGTGCAAGCAGGTCGCATTATTACAGTGATCAGTTTACATACATCCATATAAATATATCTACAGACCGCGTGAAAAATGTGCTGACCAGCAAATCATTTGAATATAATAAACTGTTTACCGGACTATCACTCAGCACAAATTGTTGGAGTAGTCGGAGCACAACGCAAATAGTACAAACTCTATCTAAAGTACATATGTACAGATGTGTGTATTTTGGTTTAGAAGGGCAAGTGCGATAGCGATTTAAACAAAGCCAATAATAGTTACCTAACTAAATATACGCACTCTTTGTTATAACATTTATAAAAGTTAGAAGATTATCGACGTGAAGGTTAGGTTCAAGTGGCTGCCGCAGAGGCACACTTAGGCCAGTTTTGAAAGGCCCGTTGTGATACCGCCAACACAAGGAAAGTCAGTCCCGGGACCCAGCCATATGGAAAATCCCTGAGTTGTTGGGATTTTCCACATAGCAGAATCCCGGGACTGATACTCCTAAACCGACACCGTTACTCCTCCTCGAACCACTTAGATGACTTTATGAAGCCCATCAAGTCCTTTATGTCCAGTTCCGCGATCTGCCTTAGGCTATCCAGGAACGGAACTCCCAAAAAGCGCGTTCTCGCGCCGCTTAAAGCCGGACAGTTGCAGATGAGGTGATCCACTGTTTCCTCCTCCTCATCATCTTTGCAACTCCTGCAGCATCGTCGGTAGGGCACACCTAGCCTTTCTGCATGCCTACCAATGAGGCAGTGACCGGTTAATACCCCTATCAATATGCAGATTTCCCTCCTAGTTAGGGCATAAATGCGTCTAGACCTTTTAAGATCCCATTTTGGCCAGGTTTGTTTCGATATGCGACACCCTGGGGATTGCAGCCATCTTTCGTTGGCTTGACGGAGTGTGTGCTCCTTCAGCATTAGTTTGCATGTGGCAAACGGCATACCTAAGCGCTCTTTATCCTGAAGAACCTGCTTGGTCGTGCCCTGCGTGGCAAGCTCGTCTGCCTTACAGTTTCCCTCAATGTCCCTATGTCCCGGGACCCATATGAGGTTTACGCGGTTCTGTTGGGCCATCTCCTGAAGAGATCGACGACAGCTGAGCGTCAGTTCAGAGTTGAACGTGTATGAGCCAAGGGATTTGATGGCCGCTTGGCTATCGCTGAAAATAGCGATATCTTCTCCGATAACACGTTTGCTTAACCAGGCCGCGGCGTCCAGGATTGCCGAGACTTCCGCCTGGAAGACGCTACAATGATCAGGTAGTCTGAAGGAGAGCTCAAGGTCCAAATCCCTTGAATAAACGCCTCCTCCAACTCTGCCGTCCAACTTCGAGCCGTCGGTGTATATGGAAGTGCCACCATTTGTTTCGGGACACCAATCCGTCCTCTCCCAGTCTTCTCTGCTGGGAATGTTTATTTTGAAACAGCTATCCCCGACTGTAGTAGTCGCACAACGATCTGTGCTTAGAGGGAGAAAGCTGTAAGATTCCAGAATACTGGAGTGTCCAATAGTACCCGCAGCCCAACTGGAGATTTCTCTTAGGCGCAGAGCTGATGCCGCCGCTGACCGAAACCCTTCCAGATCAAGTGGCAAAATGCCCAGAATGACCTGGAGGGCTTCGTTGGGCGTTGTCCTTAGCGCACCGCTTATACAGATCATATTGGATCTATGGACTTTCCGCAACAGATTCAGGTATGTTGCCTTGCTCAGCGCCGGCCACCATACGACGACTCCATAAAGCATGATTGGGCGAATGATGGCCGTGTAGATCCAACTGCATACTCTAGGGCTGAGCCCCCATTTTTTGCCAATGGCTCTTTTGCAGGTGTAAAGAGCGATGCAAGCTTTCTTCTGGCGCTGAAGAACATTCTCCTTCCAATTCAATTTCCTGTCCAGAACTATGCCTAGAAACTTGGCCTTATCCGACAAGCCCAGGCGCGTGCCATCTAGTTCTGGTAGGCTTAGTGGCGGTATTTTGTACCGGTTGGTGAAGAGGACAAGTTCCACCTTCCCTGGGTTGATACTAAGTCCGCAGCGAGAGGACCACGTCGAAACTTCTCGCAGTGCTACTTGCATCAGGTCACACAGAGTTTGTGGGAACTTGCCTCTGAATGCAATAGCTAAATCGTCTGCGTATGCCACTATCTTCCCGCCCCCCCAGCTTGTGTCACGTAGCAACGAGTTGACTGTGAGGTTCCATAAAAGCGGGGAAAGAACACCACCCTGGGGTGTTCCCCTTGTGACATAGCGTGATAACTCAACCGTACCAAGTGAAGAAGCTATTTTCCTTCCCATTAAAAGTTGGTCAATTAAACCAGTTAGAGGTCTATCTACTCCCAGATTAGTTAGAGCGGAGTTGAAAGCCTCCGGGCTTATATTGTTGAAAGCCCCCTCAATGTCTAGGAGGGCCACGAGACAGTAGTCCTTTTCACACAGCGATTTCTCAATGACAGACACTAGGCTGTGCAGAGCGGTTTCTGTTGATTTACCCTTGGTGTATGCATGCTGATAGCTAGAGATAAGGTTGCTATCAATGGTCGTTAAGAGGTAGTCGCTTAATATCCTCTCAAAGGTTTTTAGTACAAAGGACGAGAGACTGATCGGTCTGTAGTCTTTTGGCTCGTAGTGGGATGCCTTCCCAGCCTTAGGGATAAACACTACCGTGGCGCTTCTCCAGGAGCCCGGAATGTGGTTGAGAGCCAGGCAGGCTGTGAAGAGAAATACCAGCCATTTAGCTGATGTCTCCAACGTGTTTATAAGCTGCGCGGGGATAATCCCGTCCGGCCCGGCAGCCTTATACGGTTCAAAGCTCTTAACTGCCCACCTTACTCTTTCCTCAGTGATGGGTATATTTACTGCCAGGTTTGTTGCAGGTGCTAGTGGTGCATCATGCAGATTCCCCGGAAAATGTGTATTCAAGAGCAGCTCAAGGGTTTCCTCTTCCGTGCTGGTCCAGGATCGCAAATAGCTGATGGTTGTTTGACTTTTCGAGAGGACTCGTCTAAGTCTCGCTGTGTCGTCGACCTTTTCGACGCCAGTGCAGAAATTTCTCCACGAGGTTCTCTTCGCCTGTCTCAGAGCTTTTTTGTAGGCCCTTAGTTTAGCTTTATATTCGTGCCAATGAGGCTCAGAGCCGAAGCTCTTGGCCTTGTTAAATTGTTTCCGGCATGATATTCGGAGCGAGTCCAAATCGTAGGACCACCAATGTGGCCTGTGTTTACCGCGTGGTTTTGGCACTGGACAAGCCTGTCCTAGAGCATTTGAGAGCGCCGATGTAAATGTAGTAACAAGATCCTCCAGCTCCTCTACTGATGAGGGGGCTTGTGAGGGCAGTACTGGGAGGTCTCTGTCTAATATTTCATTGTGTAACTGCCAATCAGTGTTACGTGGATTGCGTTTCATGATTGGTTGTTCTACAATAAAGTCTAAAACCATTTCTATGTAACGGTGGTCGGAGAAAGAATGTTCTTCCAGAACCCGCCATTTTCTGACCCACTCATAAGCGCCTTCACTACAGAGAGTGAGGTCTATGACCTCCCTGCGGGTCTTAGTGATAAAAGTAGGCTCATTACCCACGTTGCAAATCACCAGGTTGGTTGTTAAGAGGTAATCAAACAGAGACTCGCCCCTGGCATTGATGTCGGAGCTCCCCCATTGGACATGGTGAGCATTAGCGTCCGCTCCAATAATAAGATTACCCGTGCAGAAATTTGACACCAGGTCTTTCACCTCCATTTGTGGTGGGGGTTCTTCGGCGTCGTAGGGCATATAGACCGACGCCACCGTCAGGCGGGTGCTGTCGACCGTTAGACTGATAGCGGTAATATCACCATTGGTGTAGTTAGGTAGGAGAAAGGAGTTCAACTCAGACTTGACCAAAATACACGTTCTGACTTTGCTCTCCTCGCTGGCTCGAATGAGCTTGAAGCCCTTAGTCCCCAATCCGCAGATTCTCGAGCTATTGACCCAGGGTTCTTGGATGAGGACCACATCCACGTCGCCTTTAGAAAGACGACTACTTAAAGCAGCCGAAGCTACTTTAGATTTGTGCAGATTAATCTGAAGCACCACCAACATGAGAGCGCACAGACTTCCCTGCCGTCCCCATATCGTCGAGGTTTGCCCCATCCCGGAGGTTGCCTATCAACGACGAGTTGTTCCGATTAACTGCCCGATATGGCGTTGCAGGAGTCTTGCTGTCTGCAGCGTTAGATGTTAATCGCTCAGCGTTGGCTGCTACCACCGTGACGTCGAGGGCTTCCTCGTCCTGTAGGCTGTCCTCCATCTCCGAGTTGTTCACAGCACTATCGCCAAGGGACGTGGCGGATAACATGCTTTCCGCATCGGAATCCTCCGCTTCCTCTTCTGGTAATTCGTTTTCCGGTTCCCCCGGAGCAGCCGAGAAGGCAGCGCGCTGAGCATCACCACGATATACGTGGATAACGATCTGGCCTACGCTGTAGTGTACTAGGCCATTGCACCTTTTGAGGGGCTCGATTGAGTCTTTATTCATGGTGAACACCACTGTCTGTCGGGCCCTACCGCATCCCCGACCAGATTGACACTCCAGTCATGCGTTGGCAGGTACGGATTCATTAGCCGTAGCATCCCGAGAATTCTCTCGGGTTCGTCAGGGATGGCCGGAATCCACGCCCTTGCCCTTGGACGAGCTGAATGTCCTTCCAGTCGACGACCTCTATCTTTGCGCCCTTGTAGACTTCACCCAGCTTAGCAGCTGCTGCCTTGTACAGTGCTACGGTTTTTGCATCCTCGCATGCGAGTAATTTAATCTGACCCTGGTGCCAACCCGCATCCGTTACTCGCGCCGAACTACCCGGAAACTCTGGAGCAACATTGAGAAGAATGTTGCCGAGTTCATTTCGCACGTAACGCCACCGGTCCTTAGGGATGGCCAGGCGGTCATTGCCTCGGTCCAGGACGCCTATAAGGATCCTGTCCTTGGTTACCTCAGCAAAGCTTAGTTTGCCCGCTCCAGGGGTATTCTGATGACGTTTGGGAGGGGGATTCAACTCCAGGTCCGATCTCTGGCGCTTGAAAGGGTTAACTTTTAACCTCTTTGGCATGTAAGAATTTTGGAAATCCGGTATCACAGCTTTCGCTAGCTCTACCGATTTACTGGAATTCGGCGACAGCGATTCCTGCGGTACCCCTTCATACCTCTTCAGGATCTTTGCAGCCAATCTTTTCTCGTGGTATGTGAAGCGGCGGGGAGATGTCTCCTGGGAGTGCGGACCCGTAGTTGCCATCGCGGTCGCTGACCGCTGCCACAGACGTAAAGATACTGGTTTTCATATCAGCGTTGATGGGAGTTTAGCATCTGCCGTTGTCCGCTTAGTTGCGTTGGCAACCGCACTGGTGCTAGCTCCCATCAAGTCAATCTTAGTCGATAGAGGGTTGGTTGACCGACTCGTAGTTGCCATCGCTGTCGATCCCCCCCCCCCCCTTGATTGTGGAACGGAGGTTGTCCTCCGGCGTTGTTGTTGCTTTCTCGCCTGCTCCTCCATAGCTCTCCTTTGCTGAGGAGTGAAATTTGGCGTTGTTTGTTTTTTGGGTTTTTCGTTTTTATTTGCGTTATTTGAGTTCATCTTGTTCGTACGACCCATCGCCGGACAAGGCCAGCTTAGGGTCAAGGGAAGAGTAGGGGAAAATGTGTCGTCCGCAGCGGCAGAGCCCCGTACCGCGGTAAGGGATACTCATGTATAATTGATATGAAATGTATGTACATACAGGAAAAACGTAAAATGAACATGACCATGATGTATATTTACGTGAGAGTATGTAATACTGATACTTACGTGGGAATAACGTTGAAGCTACAAATAAAATTAATGATAATCACATCGAAATGATATTATATTTGGTAAATTTATTAACTTTTTTTTTTAAATAGGTACATATTTAATGTAATAAATGTAATACATTCGATAAGGTGACAAACTTAACATTAAGCACATAATAGAAGTTTCTTGGCAAACTGTATTTTTATTCTGCATTACACAGGAACTAGAAGTTCTTATTTATTACAGTTGCTCCTTCGTAAATGTAGCACATTCATTTCGGCGACACGCTTTCCACAAATAAACAACATTCATCACCCATTTTCACTTCACGTTCAATTTTCACAGTTGGTTTTCTGCTAACTATTTTTGTTAATAAATTATTTTACAACGACCGAACTTGATTGTCAACTGCAGCGCGATTTATTTCATTTTAGAATGCAACAGCTACACAAATGCTAACGTGCTACGTGAAACACCTTGTCAAAATTTGTTATAAACATGAAACATGTCAATTCACGTAATTTCAACATGAGATAGTTTTGCAAATGTTAGTATTACAATTTTCATAGGATTTTTACGTGAATCAGGTTTTCGAAATGTGTTATGAACGTGATAAATGTCAATTGCAGCGTGGTTTATGCCGTTTTAACATGAGAATGTTATACAAATGTGAGATTGGCAGTTTTTATATCAATATGTTGTCGAAATGTGTATTAGCATGAGAAATTGATATGACGTACTAAGTTGGCTCAACAAGGTTTTTTTATCAATTTGACGTGAAACTGGTCGTTTACATAGTTTTTAATGTTAAATAAAACTTTTCGAAGTAATGTATTATTAACATGAGAAATTGATATGACAATGTCATACACGCTAATGTTGATTCAGCAACTTTCGTATCAATTTAACATGAATCCTGTTTATTTGATAATTTTCAATATTAATACGACATTTTTTGCTGAAATGTAAAATTGATAAAGCAGAAATGCTAGTTTTACAAGCGACTTTTCTTTCGGTGCAGATTTTGGGGTATTAAAAATCTTTTGAAGGGTGTGTCGTGTATAACTAGAGCAGATGAACAACCTCTACTAGGTCGCTTGAAAAGTGTATTCATTTTTTTTTTGTAGCAAAGTGTAATTCATCAAGAATGCAGAATCAGGGTGTTAGTATACTTAAAAAAAGAAATTGCATTATAGAAAGTCAAATTTCATAGATTTTCGGAACATTGTTGTTGATTTTCGGAAAAAAAGGTGTTAAAATCCAAAAAATGGACGGAAGCACCCTCTGACGGACGTCAAAAGAAAAAATCAATACCAGAAATGGATTTCACGACCCAAAAACCCTCAGATGCACATAAACAATGATATTTGAATTTGAATGAATAAAATTTGTTTTGTAAAATTCATAAAACAAATTAAAATAAAATAAATTTTCATAAACGATATAATATCAATACAAGTTTTGCTTGAATGCACCTCCCATTCCCTTAATTTTCAACGCTCAGCTGTTTAGTAACTGTATTTGCTGTTAAAGAAAGTTAAATTTCATAAATTTCTCGAACAAACGGTCGATTTTCGATAAAAATGGATATTATAACCCTAAAAAAAAAGAGCGAAAGCGCCCTCTTGCGGACGTCAAACGAAAAAATTAATACCGGAAATGGATTCTTCGACCCCAAAAACCGCCAGATGCACATAGAGAATGATTTTTGTTAGTTTTCAACGGTGCTTTTTAGCAAGTGAATCACTTTTTGAAGAAAAGAAAAAATTTGATCGAAAAAACTGCTAGCTCGAAATTCATGTTAGACCTATAGTTTCTTTGGCAAAAATGCTTGAAATGATCCAAATAACCATAATCGCCATGGGCCCCTGTGAATTTTTTTGGGTCCATACAAATCGACCCGCC